>JZKD02S0087338.1:89121-127453 GCA_000966675.3 Picea glauca | reverse complement strand
ATTCAACAATGTCAAGTACCAGCATTTTTCCAGAACTTTTAACAAGGTGGCTGATGCTCTTTCAAAAAGAGCCCTCAGCGGGGTGGTGGGGAGACTGCATATTTTCCACTGTGAAAATGGTCTGGACAGTCCCATTTCCATTATAAACCTRTTTGAAAGAACTGTAAGAGTGCGYTGAATCTTCACAGTTTATTCACAGTTTATTCTCAAGGTAAAGGCGACGGCTTCATCTGAGTTCTTTCATCTTTCTTTGTTCTGTTCCTTCTCCGACTGAATGCATTATATTCACTGTCCATCCGGCATCTGAGAGATCTAGGCATCTGTTGTCTTTATCATCGATGGATATCCTATTTCGCTAGTCTTTTTCTTTGTTTTAATTTCTGTTAACGTGCTGGTGAGTGTTTTTATTTACTCCATGTATATCTGGCAAAGGCTCAACCGAGCATGCGGTGTAAAAGGAATTATAACTTTAATATAATTTCGAGTATTTTTTTCTTGGAAAAAAAGTCTACATTCATGAATGATATTAATGTTGAAAATGCTATCATATCAAATTAAAAACTTACACCGCAACAATGTGAGATAGGATACTATCACATCCACTTAAAAACTTGCACCACAAAGTCAATGTTTACATTGATAAAATTTCTACTCTGATTGAGTAATGACTTCAATTATTATGCCTATAGAATTATTCATAACACAAAACATACATCACTAGAAAACCTCACCTAACTATATAATTACAATATCATTTAAACATATGAATCAAATTCAATTGTATAAACAACCTCAAAAATCAAAATGAAATTTTGAATACTATTTATGATAAATAAAAATGCCACATATAATCAATTTAATGATTTTAATGATGGCTAAATGCTAATATATACAAGGGTTTATGTAACTTAGTTTCTATCTTTATTTAATAGTTATTATATTTTGTACTTTAAACAATGATTAAATTAACCATAATAATAAAAAAATTAGAACTGTGTATTTTATTTGTGATTAACTTAATTCAATCTTTATTTTTAGAATATTTTAGGCGGGGATTTTGTTTTTGATTGTAAGCCAAGTCAATAGCTTAATCTTGAGTGGAATTTTCCAATTCCAAATATGTTTACGCTAGCCAGAGATATTGTTGAGCCAGGCTATATTTGAAATAGCAGAATATAAATTTTTAATTGTTAACAAGCCTATGTTGTCTTCTCCGTCCCACAACAATTGGTCCTCTGAATCATTAAGAAGAATGCTCGCGCGAGTAAGCTCGATACAATACTTTTCCCATTCCACTACTAGATCCATTGGTAGTTCTAGATCGCTGCCAGATTTCCAACCTGTTATCTGGGTCCTAGGATCACAGGAAAGTCGGGCTTGAAAGAGATAACAGGTATTTTTAGTGTTTAGATGTGAAATTAAAAGTGGAGAGACGATGGAAGCATTACCTAGTCCAATAATGTGATCTTTGCCCACTGTTATGGAGTGGTCGGAACCCAGCTTCTAGCAAATCCATCTAGTGATCCAGTGTGTTGATTTTGTGAGGTTCCTCCAAGTCTGTGAAACATTTCTTGCGTGTGGATATCCAGATCGGAGCTAGGAGGCGACGGAGGTAAAGGGTAAATATTTGTCTTTGATGACATCAGTCCAAATGCCATGAGAAGTTAAGGCGCACCAGAGGGAATTTACAACCAGAGCTTCGTTGAATTTGAAGATGTTCCTAATCCCCCAATCACCTTTGTATTTCGGTTTTTCCAGCGATTCTCAGTTGCAAAGATGTAATTTATGATGGTCCTTGTTGCCCAACCAGAGGAAGTTGTAGGTGAGTTTTTTGCGTTTATCCAGAATAGAAGTGGGAATGGATGCAGGTGCCATCCAGTAAATCAGTTGACCTTCAAGGACTGATTTTATGAGAGTGCAGTGGCCTCCAATGCTGAGCCATTTGTTGCACCAGTGGCGACTTTTTTTTCCACCTTTGTAACTAGTCACTCCCAGTCTGTAGCCTTGTAATGATCAAAATTAATGAAGTATCCAAGGTATTTGAAGCCAATGGAGAGATGGACGAAGGTATGAGGAAAGATGGTCTTCAAATGTTCCAAGTTTTGTTCCTAAATGTTGGTGAAATGGAAGGTAGACTTGGTCCAGTTAATTTGTAGTCCCGAGGAAGAGCAAAAGATATTTAAGAGTCTAGAGATTTCCCTCCATTCGAGCAAGCTGGCATTGGTCATTATGAGAACATCATAGGCAAAAAGGAGGTGCAAGATTTTAACTAATCTTGAGACTTTTATCCCTGAAATCCTACCTTTAGCTTGGCTTTTTTTGAGGAGGAGACTTAGACCTTCCATGACCAGGATGAATAAGAACGGAGATAATGGGCAACTTTGTCGGAGGCCTCTGCCACTGTGGAAGAAAGTAGTGGGTTCTTCATTTATGAGCACTGCAAAATTTTCACTGGTGACGTAGCTTATTATCCATTTTAAAGTGTTTTGGCTGAATCCAAACTGGATTAAAATCAGTCCGAGGAAGTCCCAGTCTATGCAGTCAAAATATTTTTTTAGATCAAGCTTGAGGATGAGAGCATGAGAGTTTTTTTGCTTTATGTTGTGTAAGCATTCTTGTGCGGAGCCAACATCATCAAGTATTTGTTGTCCCTTTAAAAGGCCAAGTTGTTCGACTGACAAGGATCGCGAGAGAATAGATTTGATTATGTTTGCAATAATCTTTGATATGAGCTTGTAGTAGAGATTGCAGAGAGAAATCGGTCTATAGTCGTCGAAGGTGGCCGGATGATTAGATTTTGGAATAAGAGTAAAAAGAGTGGAGTTTATATCCCGAGTAACCTTACCATGTAATATAGATTCTTCAACAAGCTCCATGAATTTTGTCCCCACCAAATTGAAATAGTGTAGATAGAACTCCACGGTCTAGCCGTCGGGTCCCGGGCTTTTGTCCAAAGTGAAAGATTTTAAATCAATCAGAACTTCTTGTAGGGTGTAGGGACTGTCCAGGAAAGTGGAGTCCTCTAAAGTGACTGAGTGGGGAAAGAGTTGAGCCACATCAACCTATTCCTATAGTGTGGGTTGTGGATTTGCCTCATAAAAAGATTTAAAGAAGAAAGTGGTTGCATCCTTAATAGTTTGTTGTCCACTATGTAAGGTGCCTAAATCATCCAAGATATCCCAAATATGTTTATTGTTCCTGGAATTGCTAGCATGTCTATGGAAGTATTTGTTGTTGAGGTCTCCGCATTGAATACACTTTGCTCTACACCGTTGCCTCTAGAGGGCTTCATCTTTTAATTGTTGATGTATGATCCCAACGAGGCCATCCAATGGATCGAGATGTTGTAGATCTTTAATGCTAACCTCCAGCACCTTTACTCAGTGTACAGTGAGTCGCCCGTGATAAGTGGCCTAAGATTTTATTTGTATTTTTAGTTGCTTAAGCTTCCAAGAAAAGCGTTGTTGTATTCTTGTTTCACTCAGGAATTTGGGGTCGTTCCAAACAACAAATACAATAGCATTGAAACCTTCCTCGACTAGCCAGAATGAATTAAGTTTGAAAGGAAAGGAAATATGCACAGCAGGTGTGCCAAATTGCAGAAAAATCGGGGCATGGTCTGATAAAAAAGGTGAGTCCACCCAGGTTCTGATCCTATTGCCCACAGAAATTAGACTTTCTGAAATGTAGAATCGGTCAAGATGCTTTGTGATGGACACCAATCCCTCTCTGCCATTACGCCAGGTTGGAGCCAAGACTTATGGGCGGATGTCAATCAAATCTTGTGCCAGAAAGAGAGTGTTGAAAAATTTAGCCAATGGGTCCTAGGCAATAGAGACGCCTCAAACTTCACCCGAGCTGGTAGTGAAGTTTAAGTCACCAGCAATGATCAATTTATGGATATCGAGGAGGCCGCAAGACTCCACTTTGTCCCCAAAAAATTTCCTGTGAAGGCAAGGGCCATATATATTGAGAAGGTTAATCTGTTGGTTGTTCCATCGGTTGGTTCCACAAAGTAGAATGCCTCCACAACTCAAGAAGGGAGCTAAGTTGAAATTTGTGGGATCCCACGCGACAGCTAGACCTCCAAAGTTACCTAAAGAGTTAACAGAGCATGTAAGCCAGTCTGGACGAAACTTGTTAAGGAAGAACCTGGCTTTCTACCCATCAACCAGTGTTTTTTGTAAGAAGATGATGTCAAGGGAAAAACGAGAGAGAATTCTTATGAAAGCGGACGTTTTAAGGGGGCCTCCTACCCCTCTGATATTGAGGGATAGTATGATCATTATTTGGCTTGCGCTAGGGATTTAATGCCTCTAAGTGCCCCAAAGTCAGTGAGTTGCGAAGAAGAATATGTGGAGGAAGACAATTTATGCCCCTCTTTGCGTCAGACACTTCTTGTTTTGATTGACAAGTGAACAAATCCAAATCCTCTGGACCAAGTGTGTTCTTTTTCCTGAACTATTTCAGAATTTGCCGAAAGATCTGAAGTCCCCTCTGTAAGATGTGTCTTGTGTACCGATTTCCCCAAGTATGTTGGCAAAGGGGTGGAAAAAAGAACTTCTTTGTATGAAGGGAGGAGCGAATCCATCATGTCAGTGAAAGTTTTTTCCCCTGGATGAGATTCACTGGTGCCCGACAAGTATTGAAAATATTCTTGTACAGTAGGCTCGGGATCATGGCACTCAGTCTCGAAAGAATATATGTGAGTCATGATCAAGGAAGTTACCCTTGAGGTGGAGGCCCAAGACATGACAGTAGACAAGGGTGCAGTGGTTTGAGGGATTGTGTTGAAGGAAACGGGTGTAGTGAGTGTGGCTGGGGGGGGGTCAGGCTTAATGGTGCTAGTGTAGAGAAAGTTTCTAGTGTAGGGATTGAGCTGGGAGAAGCAGGTGAGGCATGTGTGGCATGTGGAGGGAGCGGTTGAATATGGTATGTGTTGATAGTATAGGGAGAAGGGATCACAATAGGATTTCGATGCTCGTCAAGCGTGTAGGTGGAGCGGTGTAATGGGGGATCAATCGGGGAGAGACTAGGTTGTATGTGGTCAGGACGAGGGGAGGTGGCATCGGATATCCAAGGAGTAGAAGAGTCTAGAATATCTATTTCCCAGGAGGATAGTGAGTTGTAAAGAGAAGGGCAGATGGTTTTGAGCTTATCGGTGACTGAGCCAGTGTCGACTAAGTCTCCAAAGTCCAGTAGGTTCAGATAGGATGGTTGATTGTTGGCGGCCAAGGATTCCATCTTTTTGGCAAGGTCAAGCATGGTTTCCTCCGATTGTTCCTCTTCCAAGTAACCTATGCAAACATTTATGAGGTGACCCATTTTCCTGCAGAGAGTGCACCTGAAGGGAATGCCAAGATAGTCCAGGTTTTGTTGGATGAGTTGTCCTCTCCATTCAATGTTGATGGTCTCTAACAGTCCTTCGTGTATATCAATCTCCACCAATACTTTTGCCATCTTCTTTTCTGATCTTGAGAGTGACGAAGAGATGAAGAGATAGTCGGACATCTCTTTACACAATGCCATTTCACCTGCCTTGTCTGGGACAAAATCATATTGGACAACCACTTAAACACTGCTTGGATAGGGACCTCCATCTCTACTTGCTTTGATCATTGGACTTCCATTGAAAAATTTTACAAACTCCTCCCTTCACTGGTCAATTGGCATATTTGGTTGGCTAGAAATCTTAAAATTTTTGAAAACAAGCCACCCTCTTCTAGTGTTGTTACTTATAAAGCACTTGGCCTGTTTTAAAATTGGAAAGGAATACACCTGGACATTGTGAGAAAAAAGACATTAGTTAGTCCCCTTATCTCAATTCCGACGGGGTGGATCGACGATGCAACACAACAAAATGGAACTTTGAGTGGTGCAGGTGGACTGATAAAACTCAGGTTAAACTCTGTTTACAGATGGACTCTTTGTTGCGGCCCAGGCACCAACACAAGGGCTGAACTATTGGGTGCTTGGGCAACACTTCACTTGGTCTCCAGGCAAAACATCGAAAACCTTCATTTGATCGGGGACTACAGAGTTATCATTGATTGGTTGAAACAACAAGGTAAGCTACAAACCATCACTCTCTTAGCCTGGAAAGATAGAATCAAATTACTTAAACGCCACTTCAAGAAACTTTCTTTCTCTCATTCCTCCTAAGAGTACAACAGGGAAGTGGACCTGCTATCAAAGACAACTTTATAGAGAAAAGAAGGTGTGCTTTATTATAACCATTGGCTGGATGGTCATCAGGGGCCTACGCATGCTATCAATTTTTTTTAGGATTAAAAGCTATCATTTTTTCGGTAGATTTCAGTATATCCTTAATTTATATACTAAATCTATGCAACCACATTTCTTGTATATCCCGCAAAACTTTTTACTCATTTCAAAAGATCTGTAGTAGTTTTTTCTCTTACTTAGATTTAATCTCTCGCCAGCTATATTGGCTTGTAGACCACTTGCATGGAGTGATATCTCTCCGCTGATGTATCTTTAATGTGAGAACACATTATATTTTCCAAAATATAAGTGATAAATTTTTTCTACTGAATTTAAAAAAACAAAAACAAAAACAAAACAAAACTTAATTCAATATACTAGAGATTAAAATATATGTATGGTATTAACACAATTATTTTTCTACAAATATATAAGATAAAAACAAAAACTAAACTAATACTTTGACCCAATGAAAGTTATTACAAGAATAACTCCAACTAACATAGAGTTGAACATTATTGCATCAATTTCACCAAAGTCAACAAGTAGAAAATGCAATGCCAAAAATTATGGAGAGTCGTTAACAACACCATCCAATGCTCATGAGTTTACAGAAAAAATGGACTTAATTGTAAAAGATGGAAAATGTGCACTGCAATTTCTCTACTTTCAACTAAAAATTATATGTTTAATATAATTGAGGAATTTTTTTTCCTGAAAATTAAAAATGAACAATTTCTATATTTTCAACTAAAAATGAAAAGTTAGACAAAATGATTTAAAAAATGAATTTTCTACCAATAATTTAATAAAGGTTAGATTTTATGTTTAAAAAAATAAATTAATAATTACAATTTCACTTATTAATTTACCACCGCCTTATGAGATTGGTGCGTACTTTCCTAACAAACTTTGTTGTACATCCAATTTGCTACAATTTCATTGATTTTGCATATAACGAAGACTCTTCTACAATAGATGTGCATGATCCATGATTCAATACCCTTGGAATTAAAGTTTATAAAAAGGTAGAATGTCTTCCTTTGAAAGAAGAGTTTTGATTAATATGGTAGAGTCTTTTACACTTAGCTTAATGACTATCATGGAAAAGGGGACCTTTATATCTTTAACATGGGTTTTTGCTCTTTTTTTTACTTACATGGTGTTGTTTTCTTAATTGTGTACGATTTTTATTAACAATGTTTTCATTTATAGAGTTTTCACTTATCACAAATGTATTTTTATTCGATCTTTATTAATAATATTTTCATTTATAGAGTTCTCACTTATCACAAATGTATTTATTTCAAGGATGTATTTTTTTTTTATGTAAAGTTATTTAAAGATTTTGGGGCATACCTAGTTTTAATTGATTTGTGAAAACTTACATGTTATTTGTTACACTCTTTTTTTTTCATATTTTTGAAATATTATAGAAGGAGAAAAACGAGTAATTTAATTAGTAGGGACATTCTCCGCAGATCATAAAGTGAGTTCTTGTTGTGATTCAATACAAGATTCTATGCATTACAATAAATACTTCCCTATATCAATACATTAAATATATATGTTCGATATATATTGAATATCAAGCTCTATGACTATAGTATAGTTAATAAAATGGTCGAAAGAAAGTTTGTGCACATTTAAATTGACCAACCTCTATTAAATGAGACATAATGTTACAGGTGGCTCTCCCTTTAGAACTCAAAAGATATATTTTTTTTATGAAAATTTTTGGGCATTAAAATCCTCCCATTAAATTTAATTCATCCCACACTCTAGACCGTAAATAAGAATGAGAATGTTGATACCTTACTAACCCTACACCTCCCCAAAGTTATAAAATCTTTTTTAAATTATTAATATTAAAAATTTCTCATATATAACCCTACACCTCCCCAGGTTATAAAATTTCTTCTATGTAACCCTACACTTTCCAATTAAACTATTAAAATTAAAACTGCACTTTCCAATTAAACTATTAAAATTAAAAGTTTCTCATATATAACCCTACACCTTCCAAAGCCATGTACGAGTAACTCAAGATGTGGAACCACATGGCTTATTCCTAAAGTGAAAGTGCGGTTATCTCTTACTTATAATGGAGGTAAAGGAGGTAAATAAAGAAGGTCTCGGGGAGAAAAAAAATAAGAAAAAGGAATTGGCCTTATTCTCCTCCTCTTTTTTTCTTTAAATTTTTTCTTTAAATAACTTTAAGTTTTGAATTTAAGTAATAATGTTTTTTTATATAATGGTTGATTAAGAAAAAAATAAAATAATAATAATAATAATAATAATGTTTTTTTATATAATGGTTGATTAAGAAAATTAAAAAAATCAAAGGTTTTTTTTAGTATAAAAATAAAATATTAAAGTAAATTAAATAATTTTTTATTTTTTAAAAATCTAATAAATCAATATTAATTTTAATGGATATTAATAATTATAAACATTGTCATCAATATATTTCATTGATATACTAAGGATATTATAAAAATATAAATTACAAGTTAAAATTGTTCACAAAACATAGCATCAAATAATTTATGATATTAATATCCATGTAAAAGATGATATGAAATGAAATTAAAAACTTGGACTTTAACAATTTAAAAATGGATATTACCACATTAATTTAAAAAATTGGATCTCAAAGTCTACATCCATATCTATTGATTATATTAATATCAATGTGAAAAAAAATGTCACTGTATTAAATTAAGAACTTATACATCAAGGATGTGAAATAGGATACTATCACATCAACTTAAGAACTTGGACCTCCAAGTCTACATTCATGGATGATATTAATGCCGAAGATGCTATCATATCAAGTTAAGAACTTACACCCCAACAATGTGAGATAGGATACTATCACATCCACTTAAGAACTTGCACCACAAAGTCAATGTTTACATTGATAAAAAATTTGATATGATTGAGTAATAATGTCCTAAATAAATTACCAATATCTCACAATTATTATGACTATTGAATTATTCATAACACATAACATACAAAAAAGGGGGTGTTGTTGTTCTGCCAATCGGAAACCAGAACAACTAAAACACCATATTATCTTATCCTTGAGCAAAGACTATAAGGTTGGGGTATTGGTCTGCCAAAAAGGAAACCAGACCATCCATATCCAATCCAAGTTTTTTTGTTTCTTTCAAAAGACTAACTAAACCAACTACAGTTGCTTTCAAAGACTAGCACTTATAACAAAACATGACTAAGAAAACCGGCTACAAACTGGCATCCTTCCTACTAACTCCTAGCTTAGTTTTATGTACTTGGAAAATATAAGAAAACTGGTAAGACTTCATAGTTAGAGAACCTGGGGATGTTCCATCGTTCCGCCTGCCTGAGCTTTGTTGTCCTCTTTGGGGGATGTAGTCCTGGTCTTGCGTATCTGGGTTGGCGCGCCACTGTTGTATGTTGGTGTTATGTCCAACTGATGGACAAACCTCAGGAATAAGTGAAACTGGGATGCAAGCCTCTCTAGTTTGCTTTGTTGGCTTTTTCTATGTCTATTATCACATAAGGTTGTCAAGGGCCATATGTGTGTGTCGATATACCAGAGTTTGTAATTTTTCCATGTCTCTATCCTTTTCGAATCGACAAGCCTTAAGTTTGTCCCCTTTCGGCATGTAAAGTCATATTTTGTGTGCCCTTGTTCGTTTGTGCGCCCTGGTTTCCCTTAATGTCCCACCTGAAAAGAGTCTCAGCCCCAAGCCCCTCTGTTTTCCCCAAAGGATGAACACTCGTCTCCTTTTTTAGTCATTGGTCTCCCTGTTTTCCCAACCCACAACCATTCGTCCAGATTCTTGATCGTGCAAGCTGCAACCATGGACACAAAGGGCGACATACAAAGTAGCCCATTTCGGGCTTAAAAGCAACAAGCAATTTTAATCTTTCAGCGGGGGAGATTCTAGGAGCAGTTCAAATCAGCGACTCACGGGAATTTGGAAGTTCAAAGTCACGTGACGTATAGCGCCAAAGCAAAAGGTCCAAAGACTGGAGGCCCGGAGCGAGCATGAGTCGTTGATCTCAAGGGGGACAAGTGGCATCTGATCCAAGTGTTCGAAGAAATGAGTTTCAGGAGTTTCAAAGTGAGAAGTGCATAAACCTTCTGGAGAGCCGAAGACCGAACTCCCAAAGAAATCATGGACCATTGATCTCAAAATCAGCAGGGAGTTATTGATCTTAGCGATAGTGCCTCCCAAGGTCCCGAAGGCCTGAAGTGCCCGAAGTGAATCTGAGTCGTTGATCAACAATAACCACATGTCGTCATATCCATAACTCCGGGTGAAAACACAGAATTAAAAATAAGTTTGAGATTTGATTTTCCCGGAGTCCGGAGACCTAAAGTGGATCTTAGCCATCCAAATCTAGGAGCCACGCGTCGTTAGATCCCTAACTCCGACGGATTTGCTTGGGGCAAGTAAATTTTGACTATTGAGAAGTCTGAAGCCCGAAGCCATGAAGGGATCTCAGTCGTCGATCTCAGTGGGGCCATGTGTCATCAGATCTATGACTTCGGGTAAAATCCATGGGAAAAGTGAAGTTTGAGTTTTGATTCTCCCGGAGCCCAGAAACCCGGAGTGGATCTCGACCGTCCACTCAAGAAGACATGATTCGTTAGATCCATGGCTCCGGGTAAAAGCACTTGGAAGCACAGGTTTGAGTTTTGATTCTCCCGGAGCTCGGAGACCCAAAGTGGATCTCGGTGGTCCAATTCAAAGAGCCACGTGTTGCCAGATCCATAGCTCCGGGTAAAAGCACAGCAGGTAAACATGAGCTAGCCATTGAGCCCTGGAGAGCCAAATGCATGTCGGCTATCAACACAGACATGTGACACCCTTATGGTTTTGATACATGGCCCTCTTTTCAAGTATTATCAGACACACCTCCATCATGTTTTCAAGTGACACATGTTACCTCTCCATCCGTGACACATCAACATAGTGACATCTGGCCTCCACATCAGATCATCCTCTGGGAGGTGTTATTGTTCACCGCCAAAAGTAGTGCCCCACCCCAAAGCACACTTTTGGCAGATCCTAAAGTTGGTGGGCGAGTAATCTTGGCGGTGGCGCCAAATCTAGCTAGTGCGCCCATATCTCAGATCAACGACCATAGTCTATTGCGGGGACACAACATGCTCGCGCGATATTTTTCTTGAGCGGTACCACAATGGAAACCATGGTATTGCGAAAATACTACATGGCGAAATGTGATGGATTGCGGGCCCAAAAGCAGTCTGAACCCAAACCACCTCTGAGCGGCCCCGCAATTACATGTTTATATGGCATTCTATCCGAGAGCAGCAAGTGGCCACGCCCTTGAGCATTAAGTCTTGTTCAATCTCCAAGGAAAAGCAGTTAATGGAAGGTAGGTTTGGTGGTTGAAACCTCGACTCGCCCCATAAATGGAAGGCATGGAAGGCCCGACCGTGGGGACTGAACTGTCAGCCCGTGGTACCCTTGCGAGCGGATTTCCCTGCAGACCCATGCTGATCTGAGCTCGTGTCTGACAGAGGAACGCACATTCAGTCTGATAGAAGAAGTCGTCGATGCAAAGCTTTGATTGTAGTGATCAGATCACACTCCTGATAGTCAGGGACTATTTTGAGTATAAAAAGATAGTTTTTATATTTTGTTATGGTTGTCAACTGGTTGAGAAGAGCTCCCTATTTTGTAATGTTTTTTATGCCATAATTGTTCTCTAGTTATGTATCATATTTGAGACTTTCAGATTAATAGAAGTCAGTCTCTTTTCATCTCTTTGTAAAAAACTGTGCTAAAACATTCGGGCATGGAGGATCCAGTCGAGGGTTGCTATGCTATTGTAATGTAGGTTTGATTGCAGTGGTATCGTGACCAGTTTTAGTCAGCTTCCCTGTGATATTTTTCCCTCTTACATTGTATAGCTCGGGCATGGAGGATCCAGTCGAGGGTTGCTATGCTATTGTAATGTAGGTTTGATTGCAGTGGTATCGTGACCAGTTTTAGTCAGCTTCCCTGTGATCTTTTTCCCTCTTACATTGTATAGCTCGGGCATGGAGGATCCAGTCGAGTTGTTGTAGCTTCATGGTGATGTAGGTTTGATCGTTGTGTTGTTATGACTGTGTTGTTTGGACATATTTCAGTGTCTGAAACTTGAGCTTAAGAGTGATGTTGAGTCTGTGTTTTTCTTCTCCAAGTTGCTTGAAGGCTTGATGCCCATAACAGTCGTGTCCACCTTTCCCACTAAGTCTTCCTTCTGCTCACACTTAAACTCAATTCACTGACTATAGTTAGTTGTGGCCCTCACTTCCCTGTACATTTCTTGTCCAGTTCTGTGTTGAACATCATTCATATATTGAGTTTTGTCCATTTACCTCCACTCATATAAACCAAACATCCACCAAAAACTCTGATGGGTACTGGGCTTATCCTCCCGCAATATGAGGGTGGCTCTCAGTGCTAACATTCATGGCGTCGTTGCCGGGGAACGAATTGAAGACATTTCCCTGGGATTGAATGACAAAGCTTACTCATTCTGAAGGTGCATCAGAACTCAGTACATCAAAATTGCAACTTGCACCTGGCGACTCCACTGTGGCAACCCCACTGTTTCGAATCCACTGTTCAGTTGTGGCTCCGAAATGTAGACGCACGAGGTCCACTTTGCAGTTGCCTCTAGCTACACTTGAAGCTGACCCGAAGAAGATTATCAGAACATAAAGCTTTCTCAATAAGGATTTTAGTTGTTGTTCCTGATTGAAAAGATCTCTGGGAGAACAATAATGACCAGATATAGTCTTTGATGGTGAACAAAGACCAGACACTTTCAGACTACACATCTTTCACCATGGTCACTCTACTATTTTGAAATGGAAAATATTTTGGCTCAGAGGTTTTCTCCTTTTAATTTCTCTTATATTCCTGTTTTTCCAAATGTTGTCCCTACTTTTGGTGAGTGGGGTGATTTTTTGCCCAGGTTTAGAGAACATAGAGATGAAATCCCTGCTGAGCATCTATTTGAGTTTCATAAACTCATGCATTAGTGGGAAATACATCATCGGGATGTCTTGATGAAGATGTTCAGGTTCTCATTAGAGGGAGATGCTCGTGAGTGGTTTCACTCCTTTCCCCCTGCTAGCATCTCCTCCCTGGAATAGTTTCATGCAGCTTTTAATATGCATTGTCAGGATTTTTATTCCTCTGAGTTAGTTTGTCATAGTTGTTGTGAGAAATATAAAGACTAGGCTCAAGATATAACTAATTCTTATGAAAGCCATGAGGATGAGGGGTATACCTCGGAGGAGTTGATAAATCCGATAAAATCACTTTCTGCAAGAATAGAGGAATTGGAGTCAAATTTTACTTGTTGCTCTTATGAAGAAAATGCAGAGGATATTTCGGTCCTTGAAACAAATTTTCTTGGCAGCCCTACTTATGATGAAGAAGTGATGTCGGATACTAACCAAGAACAAACAACTTTTGACGGATATCCCAACAAAGATGACAAAGAGCGAAGATTTTCCATGGTTCTTGTTTATAGTGATTGTGAAACTGATCCCGGGGAGAGCCATGAAGGAGAAAAGGAGGAGCCACATCTCTCAGCTATCTTGGCTCAGAGTTTTTCCCCTTTCAATTTCTCAGCCATATCTAGTTACCCACATCCAGTGCCGAATAGAAATAAATGGGATGATTATCTTCCGAGATTCAGAGGAAGCGAGCATGACGATCCCAGTAAGCACTTATTCAATTTTCATAGATGCATGCTTGAGCATGACTTTGTTCATGAGGATGTCTTGGTCAATATGTTCAAATTTTCTTTGGAGATGCTCGTGAATGGTGTAAATCTCTCCCTGCTGCTGGTATCCATTATTTGAAGCATTTTCATGATGTTTTCAATGCATATTACGAGAAGATTTACTTGTCTCATCTTATTTTGGGTGACTGTTGTAAGAAGTTTGCATTCTACATTCAGCAGATGATATATTCTTTCTCGTGTGATGAGTCTGGTGAAGATCTGATTAAAAGAGAAAGTAAGGACAAAAGTGAGTATTTTGTAGTTGTGGATGAAAGCTTTTCTCTTTCTATTTCCTAAGAAGAAGGCCTTCCAGATATGATTGATGATAGCGCTGATGATTGCAAAGCCATAGATGCATTATATTCTATCCCTGGTACACTTGTTGTCTCATATTTAAAATAAGAGATGGTTGTGGAGGAGGATTCTTCTCTTTTCCTTCAAGAGGTTCCCCATGATGTATTTTCACCTGGGATTGAAGAGAAGAATCTAGAGGTTTCTCATTTTCCTGTGCAAAATAAAAGAGTTGTGCACTCACCTATCTTCGATGAGTATTCAGATGAAGAAGAGCAGATCCCTACATCACATTTTGTTAACTTGGGAAGCATCCAGCCTGTGTATGACAGCTATGAATCAGATTATGATGTGGAAATCAACCATCCTGGGTCTACAGATGACATTCAACATCATGTTAAAAAGAAGCATCCAGTCACTGATTTACACGAAGAGATCCCTTGCCCTCATCTAGCAGATGTTATCGGAGCAGACAAAGAAAAAGTGGATAAGCATCCTGCATCAACCTTTCACTCACCCGTGCTTGCCACATACGTTTAGCCAGAGGTGAGCAACCGTAAGACAAAGCATGTTTTATGTTACCAATCCAGTAGGTTTTATCACCTATTTTATGACCCTGTTGGACAATACATGGAGTGGCATTTTTTCTAGGTATTGAATCCTCCAAACTTTATCTTGCCTTCAATAATAGGAGGAGGACCGAAAAATGTAATTGATTTGTTGTCACAGTTTCATTATCTTTTATTGATCAGTGACAGAGTAAATAAGTTTTCAGTTAGGAGGTTACTTGACTGGATCTGGTGGAAGTCCACTTTCACCTAGCACTTTGTAAAAATTAGTTAGTCTAGGAGTGTACATAATTAAGCTCCTTCTGGAGCCTATGTGTTTGTTTTTAGTTTTAGTAGAGTAGTGTACATATCTCCCCATTTTCTTCAATGAAATTTTTGAGCTAGACTACATAGCCCAACAACTAAGGCACTGGAGTTGCATGTTCTTGGCAGCTCGTAGGGAGCATGCCATCCCCCGTGGATCCAAATGTTATCACATAAGGTTGTCAAGGTCCATAGGTGTGTGTCGATATACCTGAGTCTGTAATTTTGCCCTGTCTCTATCCTTTTCGAATCGACAAGTCTTAAGTTTGTCCCCTTTTGGTGCGTAAAGTCGTCTTTTGTGTGCCCTTGTTCGTTTGTGGGCCCTGGTTTCCCTTAATTTCCTACCTGAAAGGAGTCTTGGCCCCAAGCCCCTTTGTTTTCCCTAAAGGATGAACACTCGTCTCCTTTTTCAGTCACTGGTCTCCTTGTTTCACCGGCCCATAGCCAATCCTCCAGATTCTTGATCGTGCAGGCCACAACCATGGACACAAAGGGCGACATACAAAGCAGTCCATTTCAGTCGTAAAAGCAATAGGCAATTTTAATATTTCAGCTGCAGAGATTCTAGTAGCAATTTGAATCAACGACTCACGGGCATTCGGAAGTTCAAAGTCATGCGAAGTATAGCACCAGAGTAGAAGGTCCAAAGACCGGAGGCCCGAAGCGAGCATGAGTCGTTGATCTCGAGGGGGACAGGTGGAATCCGATCCAAGTGTTTGGAGAAATGAGCTTCGGGAGATTCAAAGTGAGAAGTGCATAAAAATTTCGGAGAGGCGAAGCCCGAACTCTTGAAGCAATCATGGACCATTGATCTCAAAATCAATAGTGAGCTATCGATCTTAGCGATAGTGCCTCCCAAGGTCCCGAAGGCCCAAAGTGCCCGAAGTGTCGAAGTGGTCGAAGGCCCAAAGTGAATCTGAGTCGTTGATCAACAATAGCCACCTGTTGTCAGATCCATAGCTCCAGGTGAAAACACAGAAGGAAAAATAAGTTTAAGATTTGATTTTCCCAGAGTCCGGAGACTCAGAGTGGATCTCGGTCGTCCAAATCCAGGAGCCATGCGTCGTCAAATCCCTAACTCTGGCGGATTTGCTTAGGGAAAGTAAATTTTGACTATTTAGAAGTCTGAATCCCGGAGCCATGAAGGGATCTCAGTTGTCGATCTTAGGAGGGCCACACGTCATTCGATCCATGACTCTGGGTAAAATCCCTGGGAAAAACGAAGTTTGAGTTTTAATTCTCCTAGATCCTGGAGACCCGGAGTGGATCTCGGTCGTCCATTCAAGAAGACACGTGTCATCAGATCCATGGCTCTGTGTAAAATCACTTGGAATCCTAGGTTTGAGTTTTGATTCTCGTAGAGCTCGGAGACCCGGAGTGGATCTCGGTCATCCAATTCAAAGAGCCATGTGTCGCCAGATCCATAGCTTCAGGTAAAAGCACAGTAGGTAAACATGAGCTAGCCCCCGAGCCCTGGAGAGCCAAATGCATGTCGGCTATCAACACAGACAGGTGACACCCTTATGGTTTTGACACGTGCCCCTCTTTTCAAGTATTCTCAGACACGCCTCCAGCCTGTTTTCAAGTGACACATGTTACCTCTCCATCCGCAACACATCAAAATGGTGACATCTGGCCTCCACGTTAGATCATCCTCTGTGAGGTGTTATTGTTCAACGCCAAAAGTAGTGCCCCACCCCAAAGCACACTTTTGGCAGATCCTAAATTTAGTGGGTGAGTAAGCTTGGCGGTGGCGCCAAATCTAGCCAGTGCACCTAGATCTCAGATCGTGACCAGATTAGCAACCACAGTCTATTGCGGGGACGCAACATGCTTAGGCGATATTTTTCTTGAGCGGTTCCGCAATGGAAACCATGGTATGGAGAAAATACTACATGACGAAATGTGATGGATTGCGGGCCCAAAAGTAGTCTGAACCGAAACCACCTCTGAGCGGCCCAACAATTACATGTTTATATGGCATCCTATCCGAGAGCATCAAGTGGTCGTGCCCTTGAGCATTAAGTCTCATTCAATCTCCAAGGAAAAACAGTTAATGGAAGGTAGGTTTGGTGGTTGAAACCTCGGCTCACCCCATAAATGGTAGGCATGGAAGGCCCGACCAGGGGGACTGAACCGTCAGCCCGTGGTACCCCTACAAGCGGATTTCCCTGCAGACTCATGCTGATCTGAGCTCACGTTTGACAGAAGAACGCATGTTCAGTCTGACAGAGGAAGTCACCGATGCAAAGCTTTGATTGTAGTGATCAGATCACACTCCTGATAGTCGAGGAGTGTTATGAGTATAAATAGATAGTTTTTATATTTTGTTATGGTTGTCAACTGGTTGAGTAGAGCTCCTTATTTTGTAATGTTTTTGATGCCAGAACTGGTCTTTGGTTATGTATCATATTTGAGACTTTCAGATTAATAGAAGTCAACCTCTTTTCATCTCTTTGTAAAAGACTGTGCTAAAACACTCGTGCATGGAGGATCCAATCGAGGGATGTTATGTTGTTGTAATGTAGGTTTGATTGCAACGGTATCGTGACCAGTTTTAGTCATCTTCCTTGTGATCTTTTTCCCTCTTATACTGTATGTCTCGGGCATGGAGGATCTAGTCGAGTTGTTGTAGCTTCATGGTGACGTAGGTTTGATCATTGTGTTGTTATGACTTTGTTGTTTGGACATATTTTAGTGTCTGAAACTTGAGCTTAAGAGTGATCTTGAGTCTGAGTTTTTCTTCTCCAAGTTGCTTGAAGGCCCGACACCCATAATAGTCTGGTCCACCTTTCCCACTAAGTCTTCTCTCTGCTCACACTTAAACTCAATTCACTGACCGAAGTTATTTGTGGCCCTCACTTCCCTGTACATTTCCAGTTCTGTGTTGAACATCATTCATATATTGAGTTTTGTCCATTGACCTCCACTCATATAAACCAAACATCCACCAAAAACTCTGATGGGTACTGGGCTTATCCTCCCGCAATCTGAGGGTGACTCTCAGTGCTAACAATGTCCACCAACATTTTGAACATGGTCTCCAACTTGCTCACCCTGTGTTGAATGTCTTCCAACAAGGACTTCATATCCAGTTGTTCCTCCTTGTGAGCCTCATCTATGTCTGCATTCACCTTGACAATTAGCATCTTGGTGATCCACGCCATCTCTAAAATTTTGTGGAAGAGTGTCTCCCTGGTGCAGGTGACCCCTATGTCTTTAATCCAATCTACTTCCTAGACTATATTATCCATCTCCTTGTTGCCTCACTCCACTTTTATCTTCTCCTCCCACCTTTCTACTGCTTCTTTCCCCTTCTTCAGGACTGAGGATCGGTACATTCTTGCTGCTTCCCTTGCAGCATTCTCCATCCTTGAAAGTTTCCTCGAGCTTTCTGGATTACCCTCCCCAAGGGGTTTACCTTTCCTCATGGTGTGTTTTAAGCACACCATGACCTTGTTCTTGTCTGGTGTTTTATTACTTTCTCTTTGCTCAGACCCCTCGTTGCCTTTCCCTTGTTGTAAGTTGATATTGGAGTTGTAACAATTGTGGGGGGATAAACACAACAAGTTGTGGGCCTTTTTGCGGTTCCTCCCGTTGTAATGATTTCACCCCGGGGTACCTGTACCTCCTACTAATCACGTCATGAGGTGGAGAATACGATTACACTGATGCGTCGGTGAAGCAATTCTTGCCATTATGTTCTCCTTAACTCTCAAATCATCGTAACCTTTCCTACCATATCTACTATTTGCCTTCCTGGATGCGTACCTTGTCCCAAGGGTCGAGATCCATGCAATGTTATCCTCCATCGCTCATGTCCTTCTCTTCTCATGATTGTCATTCATTCTGCTCAGACTATCTCCTAATCTGGCCTCTAAATCCATGCTAGTGATTTGTACCACCACCTGCCTTTCCTTCTCGATCCTGTTTACTCTCATCATGAGATCTAAGGGCCAAGTGTTTGGATAGTCATACTTCGCCTGGGTCCCATGTCAGGTCCGACTGCCCCGTGTAAGCCTCGATGCGACTATCGTCTCTGAAGCTGCCACTATGATCCAGGTTCACCAAGTGTTCACATTCTGATCTGAGTTCCCCACTCGACATTCCGCTCCATGCCTCGTCCAACAGACCACCCCCTAGAGTCGCTCCCTCGTTTTCTAGTTTGTCTGCCACAACATTTGTCGATCTACGTATCCATCTGAATTCTATCATGAAAATGGTTTGTAAGTGCCTCGTAATTCGTTGTAGAGTTTGTGCTAGATGCCAATGTCTTATCACCTTGCCAATTCTGGTTCCACGTCGGATTTTTTTTGTTGTGTTGATCACTAGAGCCAAGTCTCCCTCGACTATGACACTAGTTAGGCCTTCTCTAATCATAATATCCAGACCTTGTTCCAAAGCTCCAAAATCAACTGCATTGTTTGTGGTGCTTCCAATGCTAGTTGCATATAGTCGGATAATATTTCCCCTGCTATCTCTTAATACTCCCTCTACTCCGGCCTTTCTGGGGTTGCCTTTGGAAGCGCCATCAAAATTCAATTTCAAGAAGCTTATTTGAGGTGGGGACCAGGTCTTGACATCATTGAGAATACGTGGGACACAAGGGGTAGGTAAGTTAAGGCTTCATTATTTCAATTGTAACCAAAGAAGGATTCGAAGGTCGTGGGGAGACGTCATGTTTTTTTGGCATGTAAAGTTCCTGCTCTGCACTGTCTCTCTTAATCGTGTTTTGATAGTTTCCATGATCTTAGAGGTTGGGTAACTTTCATTCCTAAATAGTCTCATGTTTCTTTCTTTCCAGATTGCCCAGATGACCATTATGGGAGTTAACCCCCAACATAGGTCAACCACTTCATTTTCATTGTAGAGTGCCTTCCAATTCTTTAAAGTAGCTCTAATATCTCCCTTTACCCTATCTGTTTGGCGAAATCCCATTGTTACCAAGTCCCAGATCTCGATTGCATAGGTGCACTCATCCAGCGGGTGATCTGTTGTTTTTTCCTAGCCCTCGCAGAGATGACATCTTGAGGGACCATGGAAGCCTCTTTTTACAAGGTTTTCCCAAGTCAAGATTTTCTTTGTAGAACCAACTATTTAAAGATTTTTATCTTTGTCCATTGAGTGTGACTCCAAATTCGTTCCCAATGAGGTTCCATGTCTCATTGGGCTTGTCCTACTATATAGTGTCTGGCTTCTTTCAGAGAGAATTCTCCACCATCTGTCCTCCCCCATCTCAGTTGGTCTTCCTCCTCCGAGAACTAGATCTTCCTTTTAGCCACCTCCTCCTCTATCTCTTTGACCAGTTGCACGTCCCGAGTGTTGTCTTGATTTTGGAAACTATCCCATATTCACCATTTTGGTATCTCCTCCCTTTGTTTCCAGTACTAACAAACTCTTAGTTTACCTTGCCCCAACATCTCTTATTTTATCCTGTCCTTGTCTTGGTTTTCCATCTTGGATTCTTGTTTCCATGCATCTTCCAAAAATCTCGTTGTTTGTCCATTCCTGATTTCCCAGAAACTGTGATCCTGGTGTTGATATTATGGTAGTTGTGGGAGGTATTAACCTCCACGTATAACCCTGACAAGAATAGAATATTCCAGGAAGCAAGAAGAAACCCTAAAGCATTGGACATAACCCTAGAAGACAAGTCGGCTAAAGGAAATATTTAATATTGATTTTTTAGCCTCCAGAATGAGAAGTCGACCCAGACAACTGAGGAGGAACAATATAAATACAAGATGCCATAGCTCATTTGACAGATATAGCTTGAAACTATAGAAATTTAGTAAGTGTGCAAGTCTGGAGAGTAGTTGCAGTTGCAACTACTGCAACTTGTATTTTCGGTTTAGGCTTGGACTTTCTCTTGGTTATGGTTTGGACTTTCTACCTTGTGTGTTAGCTCTGGAGAGAGGTATGCTACATTGATTGACTATTAGGCTTAGGGTTTTCTTCCATAATTATTCTCTGTCAAGGTCAAGGTGCTAGGGGGTGGCTTCAACCTATGGTTGGGTGACAATATTGTTATATTGTCTATGGTGAAAAGAGAACACCTATTATTTCTAAGAGGTTATGGGCCCACGCTATCTTCGAAAAATCTAACTGCTGAAAGATAGATTGGGAGGATTTGCTCAGTTATAGTTGCAGTTGCAGTCAAAGTGTTTGTTGCAGCAACGAAACCCTAACCCTCTTGTTGAGGCACCTTAAGTGAAGAATATTGACCTAATTTCTGGATAGTCTAGTGCACCTTAACCTAGCGCACCTCCTGGTACTCTCATCAAGCTAAGATGTCAAGTTTGAGTTTTCTGTCAAAGTCAAAGGTTTACCAAGTCAAAGCAGTCATGAATTACTTGTTGAAAATACTATGACAACTGAGAGGGGGGGGTGAATTAGTTGTTACTATGCTTAAACAATTTATGACTATTCAAACAATTTTTAGTCTCTTCCAAGTGACCATCAATATTATACAACATATGAACAACATGAGTAATGAACATCAGTCACACATAAGATATACACAGAGACAAATTTTCATGAGGAAACCCATAAAGGGAGAAAACCTCTTCTTCTTCAAATGATAGGCAGTCTTTTAACTTTTGTACATCATCTATGTTTGAGCACCGACTCAAAGTGAGGCTACTACCTCTGTTTTTCAAGCTCCAACTTGTTGAGAGCACCAACTCTCTGGTTTCTCTAGCACCCACTAGAAGGAAGCACCAACTCCCTGAGTGTTCCAGCACCAACTTGATGGAAGCACTTACTTCCACTTATATAAGAACCAACTTGTATACAAAAAACTCTGTGTTTTCCCAAGCACCACCCTGCCACCCTGTTTTTCTAGCCACAACTAGATGAAAGCTCCAACTTTCGGTATTCAAGTACCAACTTGAATAATAGAGGACTACAATCCTCCCTAGCACCACCCAACCTCCCACCCAACTTCTTCTTTGTTCTGCAATTCTTCTATGCTTTTATCTGTTCTGCAATTCTACTTTGCTTCTATCTGTTATGCAATTCTTCTCTGCTTCAAACTATTCTACAATTCTTCTCTGCTTCAAACTGTTCTACAATTCTTCTCTTGCTTTGGTCTGTTCAACATCTCTGAGTTTTATCTCACACTATGCATACTGTAATTTTACCTTTCTTACAGTTCAACTCATTTTTCCAGTTCGAACAACCAACCTACCACAACCATTGCGTTTCCATTTTATCCTATACCACCTATTTAGTTACACCTTTAATCTCCAAGAAAACGCATCAGCAACCGAATCGCCAAACATCCAAGAAATATGATTCAGTTCTACTAACTGAATCATAATTGATCAATTAACTGTGAAGTGCAACAATAGCCCTTCGATCATATTCCCAATTAATCAACACTGTTGGATTAATTCCGTAGGGTCTCACGTTTATCTCATATGCCCACTGGCTGTGACCGAACGCTAAGCAGAATTGATTTCACGATTTCGCATTTCGGCATTCTTGTCATAAAGGGTCTCTACTCTCCATGTCGCGATCGCCTAAATAGAGCTTGGCTCCACTAGCTCCTTCCCTTCTCGTGACCATCGATGGTGACCTGGCGCTTATCCACAAAGTGCTTCGCGATTCGCAACTTCGGGACTCCTGTGATGAAAAGTCTCGACTCTTTATGTCGCGATCACCGAAATGGAGCTTCGCTCGACTGGATCCTTCCCTTCTTGTGACCGTTGATGGTGACCAGGCGCTTATCCACAAAGCGTGCTTCACGATTCACAAATTTTTTCGTGAGTCTCCTTGAATCCTCCAATTCCTAGTATCCGAAACTCCGAAATGGAGCCAGATCAACAGTCCACACTCTCCCTTGATCAACAACTCAGATTGAATCATGGTTTCGCGTTTCGTGATTTCAAAGGATAGAGCTCCTCCTTCCTTTGACTTTCCATTCAACAAAAGGCTGAACTCTTTCCACGTGTAGTCTACATCCAAGAGTCCACGACCCTTGATCCAAGTGTTCATATCAATCCTCGATCCGACAACCCAGGTCATTTCGAAATATCTCATATCACGAGTTCCCACACCATGCTCTGTTGACTCCTCCAATGTGTAAGTTAGCGAAATTCTAGTCGCTCGTCACGTGTCCTTCTTGAATATGGACGATCCTCCTGCTTTCGAGACTTTGTAAGCCCGCTTCATCTTACACGTAAAGATCGTGCTCCTTCTTCTGGATCCAATGACGATCGGTCTTTGGGATCAGATCTGACGCCTGAGATCTATTCTCTTCTATTGCGCGCTCCTCCTATCTGAATTCAGATCTAACAGTCATTGAGAATTTTGAATTAGATCCAATGATCACTGTTGCTCTTCATTGTTGATCTTTCCATTGCCATGCCATTATCGTTGTGCTGTTGATCGTGCTGATATGCGCCATCAATGACAAACACACACACGTTGCCTTTTGTCTGTAAGTATGGCAACAATCTCCCCCTTTAGCATTGATGGCAACCTTGAACCTAAAGAACTGCACTCTGCACTCTCTATCTGGACTGCTACTCTGCCTGCTAAACATGCAACCAAACATACCACTGCAACATCCTTACCACACTGCTTACCACACTTTTTCTCCCCCTTTGACATCAATGTCAAAGAAGAAACATGCTATCCCTGAACTTTTGCAATACATCTCGAAGGTATTAGATATGTGGCAATCACATACTCCCACTGACAAGGTGAACATATTAGACAAATGAAGATATAACCCCCAACTTCTGATGAAGATATCCAAAAGGTGTTGCTGCTAATGGTTTAGTAAATATATCATCTATTTGTTCTGTGGAAGGAATATAATTCAGCTGAACAACTCTGTTTGTAACCTGCTCTCTGAGAAAATGATATTTGATTGGAATATGCTTAGTCTTGGAATGAGGAACAAGATTCTTGGAGACACTAATGGCACTGGTGTTATCACATTGAATTGGAATCGGATCAGTATAATTTACCTTCAAGTCTGCAAGAGTTTGGATCATCCATAAAATCTGAGTGCAACAAGTAGCAACAACAATGTACTCTGCCTCTATAGTTGATAAGGAAATAGATTCTTGCTTCTTACTAATCGATGCTACCAACGAGTCACCCAGGAAGAATGCACCTCCACTGGTGCTCTTTCTCTCATCCACACAATTTGCCCAATCAACATCTGAATAAGCAGTAAACTGAATATTCTGATTTATAGGATACCACAAACCATAAGTCATTGTGCCCTTCAAGTATTTGAATATCCTTTTTACAACTACTAAATGACTATGTTTAGGAGTAGACTGATAATGACCTACCATTCTAACAACTTGCATTATATTAGGACGAGATGTGGTGATGCACAAAAGACTGCCTATCATTGATCGATATGACCTTTGATCAACATCAGGTGAAATATCATCTTTACTGAGTTTACAACCGACCACCATAGGTGTACTAACAAGAGAAGAATATTCCATCTCGAACTTCTTCAACATCTATTTCATATATTTTTCTTGAGTGATAAATATTCATGTAGAGATTTGATGTACTTGTAAACCAAGAAAGTATGACAGTTCGCCTATCATAGACATCTCAAACTCTGTTTGCGTAGAGTTAGCAAACCACTGAACAAAGGAATCATTAGTACAACAAAAAATAATGTCATCTACATAAACCAAAACAACTAGTAAATCATCACCTTCAGACTTCATGTAGAGATTGTTGTCAACAGTACCTTTCTTGAACCCTTTGTCTTGTAAAAATTTGTTCAGTCTATAATACCAAGCTCGTGGTGCTTGTTTCAATCCATATAAATCCTTCTTCAACTTGCAAACATAATCAAGATTATCTGTCAATGAGAATCCTTCAGGTTGCTCCATATATACTTCTTCCTCTAGATCTCCATTAAGAAATGTTGACTTAACATCCATTTGATAAACTTTATAGTTCTTATGACATGAATATGCAAGAAACATTCCGATGGCTTCCAATCTTGCCACTGGTGAAAAAGTTTCATCAAAATCCCAACCTTCAACTTGTGCATACCCTTTACAGACCAATCTGGCTTTATTTCTAACAACTTGTCATTTTTCATTCATTTTATTCTTGAACACCCATTTGGAACCTATTACATTCTTATCTTCAGGTCTAGGAACAAGCTCCCAAGTATTGTTCTTTTCAATCTGATCAAACTCTTCATTCATAGCTCTAATCCAATCATCATGGTTGTTGGCTTCATCAATTTTTTTAGGTTCAATCATAGATAGAAGAGCAATCTTAGATTGTTCTGTGTCTTTAACTAATTTCCTTCTTGTCTGAACTCCTTTGTTTATATCTCCAATTATCTGATTTTCAGGATGATTCTTTCTAATAATTCTAAGAGGTGATTTTGTTTCTTTCTGCTGATTTGTGTCCACATGAGTATTCACATCTTCATCTAATTCAGATTCTTCCCTTTTTGATCCTTGGACCTGTTCATCTTCATCTTCAACTATATCTTATGTGCTTGGTTCGACACTGCTTACATTTCTGACTGGGACTTCTTCATCAACTTTTATGTCGATACAATCAACCAATTTATGCAACCTCTTATTATAGCATCTGTATCCTTTAATGTTTGTAGCATAACCTAAGAAGATACCTTCATCAGCCCTATCATCATATTTGCCAATATTTTCATCATTATTCTTGATATAACATTTACTCCCAAAGACTTTAAAATGCTTGATTGAAGCAGGTCTTCCAAACCATAGTTCATAAGGAATCTTGTCACTGTGTGACCTGAGATGAGCTTTGTTAAGGATACAAACAGTTGTATGAATTACTTCCACCCAATATGTCTGAGCAATATTCCTTTCATTCATCATTGATCTTGCCATCTGCTGAACTGATCTATTCTGCCTCTCAACTACTCCATTTTGTTACGGAGTCCTTGGAATAGTGTATTCTCGTTTGATTCCATGTTTATCACATAAGTCTTTGAAGTTCCATGAACTAAACTCTCCTCCTCTATCAGACCTTACTGCCTTCAATCTTTTTCCTGTTTGATTTTCAGTCAGATCCTTAAACACTTTGATTTTTTCAAATGCTTCAGATTTTTCCTTCAAAAAGGCAACCCATGTTAGTCTAGAATAATCATCAATAATCAACATAAAATAGTTTTCTTTTCCTGTACGTTCTTTTCTTGATGGTCCACATAAATCCATATGTACTAACTAGAGAGGTTTTTCTGTTGAAGGTTTTTTTTTTGATTTGAACTAAGTCCGAGTAAGCTTTCCTATCTGGCAAGGTTTACAAATAGAGTCATATGGCTTAGATATCTTTGGAAGATCATTTACTGCCCCACTGCTTCTAAGATTGATTATATGATCAAAATTTAAGTGACCAAGTCTCCTATGCCATAGCCAACTTTCATCATACTTGCTTAAGTGGAATTCTTCTTTTTCTTCGTTTACACATAGACATTGTTATATGTTCTTATCCCTTTTGCAACCAACTGTCCTGAGTTCACATAATTTATTTTACAATCTTTAGAAGTAAAAACAACTTCACATCCTTGGTCACAGACTTGACTGACACTAAGCAGATTACATTTCAGAGCATCTACAAATAACACATCAAGAGTTTTTCCTTTTCCATTGCTCATACTTACCATTCCTTTACCTTTTATTTTTCTTGGTGCATCGTTTCCAAAAGTTATCTTTCCTGATTTGTTTTCACTTAGAGTCAGAAACTTACTTTTGTCTCCAATCATATGTTTGGAACATCCACTGTCAATATACTAGGGATTCTTTTGTCTTTGGGTTGATAACACTAATCCACACTGGTCATCTTCTTTCTTCTTCCAAACCTTGAAATTTTCAGCAGTAGGATTCAGATCTAGCTTATAGTTCCTTAAGCAACAGTCTGCAACTTTATGTCCAGAATTATGGCAATTGTAACATTCTGGTTCACTGAATAACAAATCATAACGATTGTTGCTCATAACTGTTGTTATGTTTCACCTACGTGCTTCTCCTAGTCATCACATGATTTATAGTCTGTGATTGTATGTTGCTTGGCTGTCTCAATCTTTGTGGTGGCAGATAATCATTCCTTGAATAACTTGATTGCTCGTATCTAAATCTTAAAGAACAAGTTATAGATTTGTGACCAAAGTTAGAACATAAAAAACAATATCCATAGAAAAATCCTTTCTGCTTGGAAAAAGACTGTCTTCTTTGAGTGGGTCGATTTCTTCCATGTTGATAATTTCTCTGATCTACAGATTCGGTTCTGGTACTTTTTCTTTCATTCCTTCTTGGTGGTTGATTTTCTTTCTTTGTTTCTGCAGAGTGGTTGTTGTCAATGATTGTAGATTTGACAAACTTGATGGGTTTTGTATTACTTGGATGATCACTACTTGATCCTTCTTCATAGCCCAAGCTAACTTTCAACTTTGGATTCCTTTGTTGATTTAGAATGGAAGTTAATTCTTCTGAGTCTTTAATACTTGCCATATTTTGGTGATACAATGCCTTAAACTTCTCCATTTCTTTTCTGGTTTTTACTATCTCTTCTTCTAAGGCTTCACACCTTGCTTTCTTCTCTGATAACTATTGTTTTAGAATGTCTTCTATTTTCTTTGCCTCTTCTAAGTCCACTTTTAGTAGAGAAAAGTCTTCATCAGGTTTTTTATCATTCATTTTAAACTGCATCAACAACCGTTTTTGTTTTCTCTTCTTACATATGAGTCTGCCAATTTCTTCCAAAGCACTGATTAATTCACCTTCCATATCCACCACAACATCTTCATCATCCATTTCACCTCCTAAATGTTCATCACCAAGATATCACATAGCCATAAGCATAAAATCATTCACTTTGTCTTCACAGGATGAATCACTATCTATGGCTTCTGAGGAGTTGTCATTGTTTGCACACAAACTTTTCTTTTTACTATATTTCTTAAATTTGTATTTCTTTTCATCATCAGAGTTCTAATCCTTTTTCTGGTGAGGACACTTAGATGCAAAATGACCTATCTTAACACAGTTAAAACATTTGAAAGGGAGCTCGCCTTGATATTTTCCTGATTTTTCTTTAACCTTCTCACAAATTTTACCTCAATATCATCTAATTCTGAATCAGTATTCTTGTCTGCTTTAAAAGATGCTTCCCTAGTAATGGATTTATCTTTGCTAGTTCTCATTTCATATGCAGTTAGAGTTCCTAGGAGTTGATCAATGGACAAAGTTTTAAGATCATTTAGTTCTTCTATTGCAGAGACTTTTGGATTAAATTTATCAAACATAGATCTTAAAATCTTCTAAACTAAAAAAGATTCTTCAATTTTCTCACCAATACCCTTCATGGCATTCACAAGCTCTTCAACTCTTAAAAAATACTTGCTGACTGTTTCATCTTCATTCATCTTTAGTTGTTCAAATTTCAATCTATATGTTTGAAGTTTGACATCTTTTACTTTCTCATTTCCTTCATAACTGTTAATAAGTTTATCCCACATTTCTTTGGCAGTTTGAAGATGCATCACCTTTACAAACTCATCTTCTGCAAGTCCATTCAAGATAGCATTCACACCCTTATCATTAAAGCTAAATTCTAACTTATCATCCTTGGAAGCTGGCACAATAGGCTTTATGTATCCAGTCTCTACTACATCCCAAACATCAACACCCGAGGCCATTAAGTATGTTCTCATTCTAATCTTCCAGAAGGAAAAATTTGTTCCATCAAAGAGAGGAGGCTTATTGGCTGAAGTCCCTTCATGACTTGTCATGTTTAAGCTTATAGATCTACCTTTAAATAAAGGAACCTGCTCTGATACCAATTGTTGAAAATTATAAGACAAATGAGAGGGGGGGTGAATCAGTTGTTACTGTGCTTAAACAATTTGTGACTATTCAAACAATTTTTAGTCTCTTCCAAGTGACCATCAATATTATACAACATATGAACAACATGAGTAATGAACATCAGTCACACATAAGATATACATAGAGACATATTTTCATGAGGAAACCCATAAAGGGAGAAAACCTCTTCTTCTTCGAATGATAGACAATCTTTTAAGTTTTGTACATCATCTATGTTTGAGCACCAACTCAAAGTGAGGCTACTACCTCTGTTTTTCAAGATCCAACTTGTTGAGAGAACCAAATCTCTGGTTTCTCTAGCACCCACTAGAAGGAAGCACCAACTCCCTGAGTGTTCCAGCACCAACTGGATGGAAACACATACTTCCACTTATACAAGAACCAACTTGTATATAGAAAACTCTGTGTTTTCCCAAGCAATACCCTGCCACCCCGTTTTTCTAGCCACAACCAAATGAAAGCTCCAACTTTCAGTGTTCAAGCACCAACTTGAATAACAGAGGACTACAGTCCTCCCTAGCACCACCCAACCTCCCTGATTATAAATAAATGATTGAATAACCAACAATACAAGTGTTTCAATTATTACCACTTCTTCTTTGTTCTGCAATTCTTCTCCGCTTTTATCTATTCTGCAATTCTGCTCTGCTTCTATTTGTTCTGCAGTTCTGCTCTGCTTCAAACTGTTCTACAATTATGTTCTTACTTCTGTCTGTTCAACATCTCTGAGTTTTATTTCACACTATGCATACTGTAATTTTACCTTTCTTATAGTTCAACTCATTTTTCCAGTTTGAACAACCAACCTACTATAGTCATTGCATTTCCATTTTATCCTATACCACATATTCAGTTACACCTTTAATCTCCAAGAAAATGCATCAGCAACTGAATCGCCAAACATCCAAGAACTATGATTCAATTCTGCTAAGTGAATCATAACTGATCAATTAACTGTGAAGTGCAACAATAGCGCTTCGATCATATTCCCAATTAATCAACACTGTTGGATTAATTCCGCAGGGTCTCACGTTTATCTCATATGCCCACTGGTTGTGACCTAACCCTAAGCAAAATTGATTTCGCGATTTCACATTTTGGCATTCTTGTCATGAAGGGTCTCTACTCTCCATTTCACGATCGCCGAAATAGAGCTTGGCTGCACTATCTCCTTCCCTTCTCGCGACCATCGGCGACGACCTGACCCTTATCCACAAAGCGCTTCACGATTCACAACTTTGGGACTCTTGTGATGAAGAGTCTCGACTCTTTATGTCGCGATCACCGAAATGGAGCTTCATTGGACTGGCTCCTTCCCTTCTTGTGACCATCAATGGTGACCAGGAGCTTATCCACAAAGCGCGCTTCATGATTTGCAACTTTTGTCGCGAGTCTCCTTGAATCCTCCAACTCCCGGTATCTGAAACTCCAAAATGGAGCCAGATCAATGGTCCACACTCTCCCTTGATCAACAAATCAGATTGAATCGTGGTTTTTCATTTCACGATTTCAAAGGATAGAGCTCCTCCTTCCTTTGACTTTCCAGTCAACGAAAGGTTGACCTCTCACCACGTGTAGTCTGCATCCAATGGTCCACGACCCTCGATCCAAGGGTTCATATCAATCCTCGATCCGACGGTTTAGATCATTTCAGAATATTGCATATCGCGAGTTCCCACACCATGCTCCATTGACTCCTCCAATGTGTAAGTCAGCAAAATTCTAGTCGCTCGCCATGTGTCCTTCTTGAAGATGGACGATCCTCCTTCTTTCGGGACTTTGTAAGCCTGCTTCATCTTTCACGTAAAGATCGTGCTCCTTCTTCTGGATCCAACCACGGTTAATCTTCGAGATCAGATCTGATGCCTGAGATCTATTCTCTTCTACTGCGCGCTCCTCCTATCTGAATTCAGATCTAATGGTCATCGGGAATTATGAATGGGATCCAACGATCATTGTTTCTCTTCACTATTGATTTTGCCATTGCCATGCCATTATCGTTGCGCTATTGATCGTGATGATCCACGCCATCAATGACAAACACGCAAACGTTGCTTTCTGTCTGTAAGTATGCCAACATTACTCTATCAAGTCAGAAAACAAGTTAGAAGGGGATTCTAACATCAGAGCATGGAAGAAAAGGATTGACCTCATCCTTGACAAGAATAAAGTGTTGGATATCGTGAAAGGAAAGATCGTGGAACCACAGTTTGAAGAAGAAAAAGAGAAGGAACCTCAAAACATTGCAACTATGGAGAATTTCAAGGATAGTGACATCAATGCCATGTGTATCATAGTGGAATCTGTAAAAGACAACTTGATACCCTACATCTCTCATCTTGACTCATTTCAGAAGATGTATGATGCCCTAACTAACCTCTTCTCAGTCAGAAACATTGGAAAAGTAATTAGTCTAAAGAATGAGCTCCATGACATGAAAATGAATGACGATGACATCATAACATCATACCTTGTGAGAATCTCTCACTTAAGAGATCAACTACAAGCTATTGAAGAAATCATTTTAGAGAAGGAACTGGTAAATATAGTACTCAATGGACTTCCCAAGACATGGGATGCATTTGCCGCAAGCATGAACATAAGAAAGGAGTATCCCACATTTGAAGAACTTTGGAATTGTTGTGCACAAGAAGAATCAAGGATTAGCACAAAAGAGAAATTCCAAAGGAAATATGATGATCAAGGCTACACAACAAAGTTCAAGAAATTCAGGAATAAGAAGAAGTTTGACTCAAGGAAGAAACCAAATCAAGAGAAAGATATGTCAAAAATACAATGCTTCAACTGTCGAAAACCTAGTCACTACAAGAATCATTGTCCCGAGTTAAAGAAAAGGAAGGGAACACATGAAGCAACAGTTTTCGAAGAAAGGGAACCCTCAAAGAAGGCCAAGCAGGATAAAAAAGACTTATTCTTTGAAGACAATGTAACAATATTCTTCATAGTTCTTCTACATACCATGTTTACATAGTTTCTGTACATATCATGCATATCTATTTCTTAGAAGATAAGATGTTCAAGTGAAACAATACCTATGGAAGAATAACAAGATAATGATTGTTATCATGATGACTACAAGTCAAGCTATACACATGAAAAGATGAAATACATTGACAATCCTTGGTAACGATTCATGTGGAAGCTATTACATAAGTAACAACTGCAAGATAAGCTAAAATCATAATCAAACTTGAAGAAACCCAGAACAAGTCAAAACATAAAGAAGTCAGCAATCAAGAGGAAATTAGAAAAAGACTCGTGACACTTTGCAGAAGGCAATAAGGATGCAGACGAAAGCGTGGACTCTCTTAGATAGAGGGAGATGATTATATAATTCCAAAAGAAGAGCATGCATTCATGCATGAAATAAGGATTGGGAGGGAGCTAATTCTAAATGATACAATCCATTGAGGATTATGAAGTATATGTCCATGTTCCAATTAAAAGTAGAAGCCATGATAAGCAACACATGTTCAGTTTGACTCTAGAAGAAGTATTCTTCGAAAAGAAGCCTTAAAGTATCCTTGGTTGTCCATTTACATTCATAATCCTATGATGAAAGGAAGAAGTTGGAATCCCCAAGGCATATAGAAGACCACGTGGACCCAAGAGATAAAGAGAGACATAAGGAAGAACATGAAGATTCCAAGAAAGAAAGAAAAACAAGAACAACCAACTATTATACCTAGAATCACAAGACTACTAGCTTCGTTTGAACCCACTAAGAAATAATCGAGTAGAAGAAATAGAAGTTATGATAAATAACATTGTATAGAAAATATGAAAAATACTTATGAATGAAAGCATTACAAGATTCACAGGTTCTTCCAGAAAGAGGTTGAAGATTATGACAACAACTTGTTCCAAATATACCTCTTGTAGTATCCATGGATTGGAATTTACATGTAAAATATTGTTCTTTGCAATAAAGCAAGTGAGAAAGAAGCTTGTACTAGAAAGAGACCCATGCATGAAGATATAAGAATACCTTGTATGGATTCAAACAACTTGATGCAGAGTATCTCATATACAACAGAAACATGGTGAAAACTTTCTATGGCAGAGATAGTATATCAGAATAATTACTCAGAAGTTTGGGATGATGGATTTCTAATCCATGTCAAACTCTCATGATGGCAAAAGAAGTGCTACTTGGATATGTTCCAGTTTGAGCCTTGCCACGATGTCACGAGCTAGCAGGAAACATAAGTGTCGAATTAAACCATGATATATTTTAATGATCAGAGTTATATGAAGCCTTCAGAGAAAACCAATGTTCCATGACATACCAAAGTACATTGATATCAAGCATTACATTCTCTGTGATGAAGTTTAGAAAAGAGAAGTGGTTATCCAATATACCTCCACAGATGAGTAGATAGAAAATATTTTGGTAAATCCTCTGTCCAAGATGAAAAAGTTGCGTACTTAAGAAACAAGTTGGGGCTCGTGGAGACAACATCCTTATTGAAAAAGGAAGAGATTACTCCCAAGTTGGGAGGGAGCACTGATGTGTTATTGATTTATGTAAGTCAATTTTCAACTCGAAAAATGGTCCAGGATGGGCAGTTCATTTCTAGTCCGGAAAGTGGTTTGAGATTTATGACGAACAAGAATTTTCTAGTTCAGAAAATGGTCTAGATCAGACAGTCATTTTTGTAATTAAAATGGTTCGATAGATTGTTGATGTACCATAGAAAATGATTCCCCTTATGGCCAGTGTGGGGGAATGGTCTAGGACAATCATTCTTCTTGGTAGTCACTCCGAGTAGTGGTTAAGTAGAATGTTCTGCCTCATCGGGTAGTCATTTTTTTGAAGTTCACATTTGTGAGTAGTTTCGAAGAATGGTTTCTTTTGGAGGTTGGTGCAGGATAGTCATTTCCATTAGGAAATGGTCCAGACAATCATTCCATAGGGAAGAATCATTCTATCCAGGTTGCACTATGATTAGTGCCGGAGGAATGGCCCAATTAGGTGAATGGTCCAGGTTCAACAATCAAGGACAGGAATTCCCTAGGGCAGACTCATTCTCTCCAAGTTGCACTATGACTAGTGTCGGAGGAATGGCCCAGTTAGGTGAATGGTCCAGGCTCAGAAATCAGGGACAATTATTCTTCTATGCTTGAGAATAATAGTCCAAATAGCCCATGGATAATGTTTTACATTCTGAGGGCATATGATCTTCCAGATCTCACGGATGTGAGTGGAATAATGGCCCAGATGACTCAGTTTATATCATGATATTGTTTTATGCAGGTTGATATCAGATGATATGATTGCTATGGAGATTGTATGTCTCTAGACAGTAGATGTATGCTACTATGGTGGATGTGTTCCATTGGTTGTGACTATGCATCACTGATTAAGTAAATGTGTGCTACTTGGTGTGGTTGTGTACCATTGGATAGTAGTTGTGTACTACTATGGATAGACACAATTGTGTTCTATTGAATGACATTGTTTTGATTGCCATGTAGACTATCGATAGTGTTGAAAATGATTATCAACTAGATGGATAGTCAGTGTATTGATGGACAGACATTCTCCAGAAGAAAAATGGTCAAGGACATTTATTATTCTAGGACATATGTATGTATTAAAAGAATAGTCCTTGTAGCCCATGGCGTGGCTTCTAGCATCTGTTGGAATAGTTATTCTCCTAGGACATATGCCCAGATTAGAAGAATGGTTCTTGTATCACTCCATGGAGTGAGTGACTTAATCAACATCATGCCTGATTACTCAGATGGAGTATGGCTTCGATAAATGATGCAGTTGATGATACTAATAGTGATGATGGTGCTCGTGATCTAATCATGAGATATCTTGTATGGATATGATGATGCTACCGGTTGAATGGTATTTTTATGCTCAAGACCATTGCTTTCAATACCTCCCTAGCTAGGAGGGAGTGTTGATATTATGGTAGCTGTGGGAGGTATTAACCTCCACATGTAACCCTGACAAGAATAGAATATTCTAGCAAGCAAGAAGAAACCCTAAAGCATTGGACATAACCCTAGAAGACAAGTTGATTAAAGGAAATATTTGATATTGAGTTTTTAGCCTCCAGATTGAGAAGTCGGTCCAGAAAACTAAGGAGGAACAATATAAATACACGATGCCAGAGCTCATTTGATAGATACAACTCGCAACTGTAGAAATTTAAGAGTGCGCGCTGCAGAAATTTAGCAAGTGCACAAGTCTAGAGAGTAGCTGTAGATGCAACTACTGCAACTTGTATTTTTAGTTTAGGCTTGGAATTTCTCTTAGTTATGGTTTGGACTTTATGCTTTGTGTGCTAGCTCTAGAGAGAGGTACACTACATTGATTGGCTATTAGGCCTAGGGTTTGCTTCCGGAATTATTCTCTGTCAAGGTTAAGGTGCTCAGGGGTGGCTACGACCTATGTGTGGGCGACAATATTGTTATATTGTTTATGGTGAAAAGAGAACACCTATTATTTATAACACGTGGATCCACTCTTTATTCCTCCACGCTAAGTTCCAGATGGTTGATCCTTCTCCTGTGCCTGTGAACTTGATTAGCTCCTGATGATTGATACATGGAGCATATTTTTCTTTCCACAAGCTATCCCACAACATCGAGATGTCTCTATCCCATCTCCACCACAATTTTGCTCTGTAGGTTGCATTTGTTACTTGTGGGTCTTGTAGACCAAGACCCCCTTTTCTCTTTGGCCAACACATTTTCTCCCATGCCACTAGGTCCCATTTCTTTTTATCCTCTGCACCTCTCCATAAGAAATTTCTTTGGATTGTTTTGATTTTCTGTAAAATACCTTTTGGGACTGGGAATACTGACATTAAATATGTTGGGATCGCTTGTAATATTGCCTTTGTTAGAATTAAATGACCAACTAAATTGAGAGTTATCTAGGTCCATCTTTTTACTCTCTCTTACAACTTGGTGATGATCCCTTCCCAGGTAGTGTATTTACTTGCCTTGTCCATTATGGACACACCCATATATCTATTCGGAAAGGTTTTCTTCTCAAACCACATGATGTTGGAGAGATTCCTTTGGACTCCAACATTGGTGTTGAAGAAGTAAATCATAGATTTTGAGCGGTTTATTTCTGTCCCTGAGGCTTCTTCGAAATCAGCTAGGATCTTCTTGTAGGCTCTAGCTTCCTTGATAGTGGGAATTATGTGCAACATTGTGTCATCCAAAAACTATTGATGAGTTGTTGTAGGGAACTCTTCATACAATCTGAGTCCTTTTATAGTTCCTTATTCTGTTGCAACTTTTATGGTTCTACTCAACCCTTACATCATAAATATAAACATGAAGGGTGACAATGAATCTCCTTGTCTGAGGCCCCTGGAAGGGTAAAACGGTTTTTTTGGTGCTCCATTGACCAATAGCGAGAAGCTAGTTGTAGACACCATGGTCATTACCCACTTGATCCAATGCTTGTCAAATCCAAAGGATTCCAATGCTTTTGCCATATAATTCTGACTTAGTTTGTCATATGCTTTAGCAAAGTCAAGTTGGATTATCATATCAGCTTTTTTCCTACTTTTCAGAGTATGAATTATTTCATGGGCTAGAATGATGTTATCCATTATTTGTCTTCCCTCTACAAAGCCTGAATGTTCCTTTAAAATCATAATGGGGAGTAGGGGCTTCAGTCTATTAGTGATAACTTTCGATATAATCTTGTAGACCTCGTTGCAAAGGGCGTTGGTATGAACCTTTCTGGAGTCCTCGCTTGATTTTCTTTGGGTATCAAGGTGATTAGAGTGGATTTCAGGGCTTTCAGGATTGAGGCCAAGAGTCTTGAGTCTTCCACTATGCCATAAATGTCATATTTAACCACATCCCAGCAGGATTTGAAGAAGTCTACAGTAAAACCATCAGGTTCTGGGGGCTTCCCATTTGGCATCTCTTGGATCACTTGGTCAACTTCTTCAGGAGAGATAGGTTTATTTAGATTCAAGTTATGATCCACTATGACCGGTTGGGTTCTCTTGCTCTATTTTGAAAATGATTAACAAGAGTATTTTCAATGTCCAGGTGGGATTCTTTCTCTACCCCTTCTTGGTCACTAATCTTCAAGATTTTATTATGAGTTCTTCTCTTTAAAGTCGACCCGTGGAAGAACTTTGTATTTTTTTCTCCTTCCTTTAACCACCTCACTCTGGAATTCTGTCTCCACATGATCTCCTCTTGTTTACATCTCATTTCTCACTCCTGGCTCAAATGGTTCTCCTCTTTTTTCCTATACTCATTATAGCCTTCTTGGATACACTATTCTTGGAGCCGTCCAATTTTCTGTTCTAGATCTTTTTTAGCCTGGTCAATATTCCCAAAGACTTATTTATTCCACTTCTTGAGTTTTTATTTTATGTATTTTATCCTTCTTTGAAGTTTAAACATTTTTGTTCCTTGTTCTCGGATTCTCTCTTTCCACCAGATCTTGATGTTCTCTTTGAATGTTGGGTGCTCAATCCCAAAACTTTAGAATCATAATGGTCTATTTTTTGGGGTTACCTGGAAGTTTCCCTCCAATAGAACAAGTTAGTGGTCTGAGCCCCCCCAAGGAAGTATGTTGCCTTCCATTATTATACCTTGCATGACTATTGATTCTGAGATTAAGAACATGTCTAATCTCGAAGTTATTTATTGGTGGAGGATTATTTTATTGTTCCAGGTGAACTGACCATTACTAGTTTTGATATCAACTAGCTTGGTTTTTTCTATGAAGGCTGAGAAAGCCTCTACATCTCTGTCCATTCTTCTTGTACCTCCTTTCTTTTCAGCCAAAGTGGTGATCGTATTGAAATCAACTGCTAAAATCCAATGGGGGTTCTGATTTCGATCCCTTAAGTTTTCTAGGTCTAACATCATTTGTTTTTTATCTTCTAGCAGTTGAGGGCCTTAAACATTCATGCACATAACCCTCTCTGGACTCCCTATCACTTGCATGATTACTAATAAATAATGCTTAGTAGCTTTTGCCGAGAGAAATTCCACCTTTTGTGGGTTCCAAAGGGTGATTATTCCTCCAACAACATTTTGAATATCTATATTCAAAACATTATAGGTATTCCAATTTTCCTTACTTATTTGTATCATCTTTTCTAAGGTACATTTGGTTTCTTGAATAAAACAAATGTCCAGTTTTTCCATTTTGAGTTTATTTTTTAGAATTCTTTGTTTCCTAGGGCTATTCAGGCCTCTTATATTCCAAGTGATAGCCTTCATTTTAAACATTTA
>JZKD02S0087338.1:50004-89093 GCA_000966675.3 Picea glauca | reverse complement strand
AAATTTTTGATCATACCTGAGTTAATCATAAGCACTCATAGTTCCTGTAAGGCCACACTGTTGGATTTCCTCCCCTTCTTCCTCTTTGCTTGCTTTGGAGATTGTTGATGTTGACTGTCTCCTGCCTTGATACCCAGGGTCCCTATTTCTCCATGCATTCATTTGGTTCCTATTTCTTTTGGTTCCATGCATTCATTTGCAAGGGTTCTGTTTTGCCTTTGGTTTCCTTTAACTTTATAATTTGGTCGAACAAATCCTTCCTCATCCTAGTTTTGTTTTGTTTTTCCTTGTTCCATATTTCTAGTTAACGGGCATTCCTTGAGTAGGTGACCATGTTCATGACATATTGTACATGTAAAAGGAATCTGTTCATAATCTATGCTTTGGATCCATTCCTCGTCGCTGAATTCCAAACATATTGCTTCTGGTAGTGTGCTCGAAACGTTCATCTCTATACATATTCTTGCGAAAGAGGTGTACTTCCTTTTTAAAGCCGCATTTGATGCCTTGACAAATTTTCCCAGTTTATTTTCTATTGCTTCAAGGCCAGTAGTCCAGTGGTAGGGGGTAGAGCCTGAGCTAGACTCGAACACATTTAAAGGTCTCCTTCTCCGGGGAGAAGTTCTCCTTCCAGGGTCTCATATATAGTCTAGTTGAAGCATGGAAATAAGGACCTCCTTTGAACACCTTGTCTTTGTCTTCTATATTTATGAATATCGTTGTAAAAAATCCTTTTGATCCTAGGTGTAGATCCACCTCTCCATTTGGTTTCCAATGGTGTTTGATCCAGCTACACAAGATTTTTTCAGTGGGTCATAACCCCATAAATTTGCAAATCAGGGCATGCGTCTTCATTTGGTCCCTATATTCTTGCGTCTGCAGGTCTTCTAGAATCACTTTTGGGATCAATGTCATCTTCGGTTTTCATGGGTTTCTCCCTCTCTCCCCCGTTGGGTTTGAGGGCTCAAGCATCTTACCACGGGTTTCTTTATTCTCCTCTCCCGTTCTGTCTCGTTTCTCGTGGAATTCCTCACTATGTTGTTCTGATGCCAATCTCGAGGAACTTGAAAGTGGCATCTTAAATCCTACTCCACGTGGGCCTTTCCCTATGTCCACCACCACTTGTTTGTAGGAGGGAGTCTCACTCCCTTCTCCTCTGACTACTATGTTGCTCGCCTCTGAACCCTAAGACTTGCAACCAAGCTCAAACCCTAGCCTTTTCTCGACGATGCAACATCCCGATATGAAATAATATTCATGCATACCTCCAATCTCAAGAAGATGATTGGTATTTAATTAAAATATCATTTAAATATATGAATCAAATTCAATTGTATAAACAACCACAAAAATCAGAATTATTATGTACATAAAATGACATTTTGAATACGATTTATGATAAATAAAAATGCCACATTTAATTAATTTAATGATGGCTAAATGCTAATATAGAAAAGGTTTAATGTAACTTAGTTTGTATCTTTATTTAATATTTATTGCATTTTGTACTTGAGATAGCTAGTTTAAACAAAAACTGATTTAACCATAATAAAAAAATTTAGAATGATTAACTTAATTCAATAGACTAGAGATTAAGATATATCTATGTCGGTGATTGATATATCTCTACTAGTAATTGATATTAACACAATTAATTTTCTACAAATATATAAGATAAAACCAAAAGCTAGACTAATATTCTCTAAGACTCGATGAAAGTTATTACAAGAATAACTCCAACTAACATAGACTTGAACATTATTGCATGTTGAAAATTATTTCATCAATTGCACCAAGTCAACAAGTAGAAAATGCAATGCTAAAAATTGTGGAGATTCATTAACAATCACCATCCAATGCTCAAGAGTTTTAAGATTAATTGTAAAATATGGAAAATGTGCACTACAATTTCTCTACTTTCAACTAAAAAATGAAAAATTAAACAAAATGTTTAAAAAAATGAATTTTCTACCAATAGTTTGATAAAAGTTATATTTTATGTTTTAAAAAAATAATTAATAATTATAATTTCACTTATTAATTTACCACCACCTTATTGAGATTGGTGTGTACTTTCCTAACAAACTTGGTTTTCCATCCAATTTACTACAATTTCATTGATTTTGCATATAACGAAGACTCTTTTACAATAGACTTGCATGATCCTTGTAGGATGATTCAAGACCCTTAGAATTAAAGCTTATAAAAAAGTATAAAATCGAATGATCCTTGTAGGATGATTCAAGACCCTTGGAATTAAAGCTTATAAAAAAGTATAGACTTGCATGATCCTTGTAGGATGATTCAAGACCCTTGGAATTAAAGCTTATAAAAAAGTATAGACTTGCATGATCCTTGTAGGATGATTCAAGACCCTTGAAATTAAAGCTTATAAAAAAGTATAGACTTGTGTGATCCTTGTAGGATGATTCAAGACTATCATATGGTAGAGTCTTAGTTTTGATTAATATTTTTTCCAACATAAAATTACTCATTACATTATATATAACTGTGTACACTAGCAAATTTTTTTTCCAATAACAACAACAACAATTGTCCATGATAGAAGAGATGATAGTCACCCAAACCAGCACGCAGGGTGAAGGAAGTATGGTAGCCATTACAAAACTCAAAGTCCACCAACTATCCACACTAGATCATCCAAAATAGTGTAAACAAAAAATTTCATCTTTCTCTAATGTCTTAGTAGAAAACAACCCAAAAAAAGAGCTAAAGATAATTCAAAGGTGTTCTAATATAGATTTAAGAACATAGTAGGACCCTCATTTCCTTCTTCCCATTGATTATGAGTTATTTTTCCTTCTTGCATCTAGATAGCCTTCTTGGATAGTATATTTTCCTCCTTATTATATTCTCGATAAATACTAGAGTAGTTTATTGAACTGAATGTTTTGCTAATATATATGATTCTATTCTTCCAACAATCTAAGGAAATTAGCTGCAATTTCCCTTTGAAATTAAATCAGTCAATAATTATTTTAGAGTCTCCAAATACCTGTATATTAGTAACATGCAACCAAGCCAAAATAAGGGTTGCCCAGACTCCTAATAATTTTTCCCTAGTATTGGTTCCTGGTCCACAGTTGAAATTCCATTTGTAAACAATTTGATCATTGATCCTAATCACCCCCCCCTGCACCACTTTGTTCTCCATTTGAGTGTGCTGCTCCATCAAACCAACCCACTGTAGACAATTCTTGGGGTGATGTCTTAATGGATTGGGAGTAGGAACTTTATGAGAATCTAAAAGTCTATCAATTCCTCCAAGTGACTTGTAAACAACTTAACAGATAGAAGGACTCCCATTTTCAAATATTACCTTGTTACGTTCCAACCAAACATGCCAACTAACAATGGAGGGTAGAGTAGGGCACTTAGGCACCTACTTTATCCAACTTTCATAACAATCATTTAAAGTATTCCTCTCCCATACATTCCTTAAATTTATCCCTCTTATAATCATGTGCCAAACTTGTTGAGTGAAATAGCAATTGACGAGCAAATGTTTAATTATCTTTGATTCCTTTGAACATAAAAGACATATACTAGGCCCTTCCCATCCTTTACATTGAAAATTATCCCATGTAAGTATTTTGTTTTCCACAGATAACCAAATGAAAATTTTAATTTTTAGTGCTAAATCCCAGGTCCACATTTTTCTCCTCCAACCACCAATAGGCCGCTGCCATATTTTTGAAGCTAAGGCACAATGGACATTTTTGACAGATAGTGTACTTGAATTATCACCCCCAATCCATTTTAGCTTATCAGATCTGTCATGTAGCTAAACACCCAAACCAATTAAGGGTCTGCAATAAAAATCCCATTCCTTTTCCAAATCTCCAGTGAGACCAAGTTCAACACTATCTTTCCACTATAAGAAGATAGTGCCTGGCCGAATAATTCCTCTAGCCTGAAAGATGAAGCTTATGTTTGTCTACTTTAAAGAAGATAAGAGTTCTTGAGAAATAATTGAGGAGTTCCCCAATCCCAGGATCATATATTGGCCTATTAAAATTGACTAACCTGACCCATGAGTCCAACTCAACCAATGAGTTATAAGATATAATGAATTTCATAGAATTTTCCAGGTCTGAGAAGAAGAGGTCATTCTATGAGTAACTGATCTAAGCCAAGTAGAAACCGAGCAGTAAGGAAGGTATTTGTCTTTTATGACCCTATGATAGATGCCATCCTTCATCAACACTCGCCACAAAGAGTTAGCTGCCAATGCCCTATTAAAAAGAAAAATGTTCCTTAAACCCCAACCGCCAAAAAGATTTAGTTTTGCAATATTCTCCCATCTACAAAGATGAAAATGATGTTTTTCACTATAGCCAAACCAAAGGAAAGTGAAAATTAATTGTCTAATCTTTTTGAGAACATAAACAGGTATAACAACCAATTTCATCCAATAAACAAGTTGGATTTCAAGTACAACTTTAATAAGAACAAAGCATCCACCAAGTGTGATATGAAAACGGGTGAGTTCTTTGCACAAGTTTTCAATCAAGAATCGTTTTCTGATGAATTAGTTGCATAAGGATTATAGGTTATATGAATCCATGATTAAGCATGTTTTTAAACAATAATACAAAACATACATGGACTCAAATAGAATGAAGCACATGGAAAGACAAAAGAGAGAAAACCGATGTTGGTAACGGAGTTCACCCCCCCAGGGTTACGTCTCCGGACCTGCTTCAATTGGAATATAGATCACTTTCATTCCTTCTTCAAAAGATGTTGGGACCTTCTCATAAATGATTACATAAGAGATGCCTTCTCCTTCAATGATGATTCAAGAAGACTACTCACACTCATATCTCTCCATACATCAAGAAGGATAATTCCTTACATGAATAAGTCTCTCAATGCTTAGGAGTAGTAGCACTATGGATTTCTAACTCCACTCATTAGTTCTTCATTACTCCCCCCCTTACATAGGGCTCACATAAGGCATTATATAGTTTTTCCTCACTCTCTCTTAAAAAAGAGCATTAATTCCTAGATCCACAATAATAGGATCTAATTATAGAAGAGGAAAAAAAAGATCCATGAATGTAGGATCTCAAACTATCTTCAAGCACATAATGGGAAAAGTCTCAAAACCACCCAAGACTCTTCATCCATGCCCTTGATTCTCTCAACCTATAATTGAGAATAATGGCAAATTGGTGTGAGGTGGTTTCTTACATAAAAACCAATTTCCAAAATTATAATTTAATGATAAATACGTGAGTCTAATTTCCCTCACAAGTGTTAATCATTTCACATCAAAAGTGAATAATAATGTATGAGTTTTTCCAAAAGCGCATAAAGCATAATTAAATGCATGAGCATCTCATAAAAGCAAAAGAATGCATGAGACATTTTTCTCGAAAAAGCATTAATAAAATGCATGAGAAAATAAAACTCATAAAAACATAAATTCACCACTTTCACCACTTTTCCACCAACTTAAAATCAACTTGTTGAATAAAGTAAAGTCCCTTCCATGTGTGGAGATCTGTCCAGATCATGCTTCCCCACAAAAGAAACTTTTGGTCTCCAAAATTAACAACTGTATCTGTATGCAAATGTCTTCAAAAGGCAAATTCCTTCAAGATTCCTTCACCCACATACTTCAGAATCAGAATGCAAAGCCAACACTTGTCACTCTCCCCAATGTTGCAGATCATGGAGTGAGTTCTTGTTGTCATTTAATACAAGATTCTATTCATTACAATAAATACTTCCCTATATCAATACATTAAATATATATGTTTTATATATATTGAATATCAAGCTCTATGACTATAATATAGTTAACAGAAAGGTGGAAAGAAATTTTGTGCACATTTAAATTAACCAACCTCTACTAAATGAGACATAATGTTACATGTGATTCTCCCCTTAGAACTCAAAAGATATAGTTTCTATGAAAAATTTTGGGCATTGGGTTCCTCCTAGTAAATACAATTCATCCCACACTCTAGATCGTAGGCGAGAATGATAATGTTGGTATCTTGTCAACCTGACACTAATATCCACAAATAGTGACTTGCACTCATGTACATTGGCCTACCCCCCTGCAAAATTGTACATGTGACTTCCAAGGAGAAAACCCATGTTCTTAACTGTTAGACCCACTCAGGTTATACAACTCAAAAAATTAAATTCCCCGAAAAAAAACACGTATCTTCTGTTTAATAAAAACATAAGGTACAATCCTTAGGCGCATAGGCGCATTACATCAAGAGTGGCATTATGCATGCTCAAAAACAATACTATCATAACACAAAATCAAGAGACAACTCTAAAGAGTCTCGTAGCGATAATACTAAAACAGTCCTAAAAAAGTTATACAATGATACTTGGCACTTATAATGACCAACAAACTAAATAGCATAGAATTACATATCAGATAAAAGACCTTATATGTGTGAGATTAGTCCTTCAACAAAAACTTTTTCAAGAAAAAAATGTTTTTCATCAAATAATAAATCATCTTTAGAAAGTGTATCAACCAAGGAATTGGGTTCCTAGAAAACATGTGTAAAGATAAGGTGAGAGAAGCTAGCAGAGATACCATGCAATTGTTTGGCAATGTAGATAAGGCCCAAGTTTGTGACTTGCACCTCATCCTTCATCCAATCACTAATCAGTTTTGAATCTCCAAAAATATGCAAATCAAGCACATCCATGTCCATGGATACCTTTAATAGTAAAAATAGAACTTTAAATTCCCCCAAATTATTGGTCTCGATCCTAGATTGGCTTTGCCTTTAATCATATGCAAATCAGAAAAGTGAAGAATAAAAGCAGTTCCACAAATTTAGTCTGACCCCTGGCAGGCACCATCAAAGAAACCCCAAGCTACAATCTTATTAATCTCTAATTCATGACTTGAATTCAATAGACTAGAGATTAAGATATATCTATGCCAGTGATTGATATATCTCTGCTGGTAATTGATATTAACAAAATTAATTTTCTACAAATATATAAGATAAAACCAAAAGCTAGACTAATATTCTCTAAGACCCAATGAAAGTTATTACAAGAATAACTCCAACTAACATAGACTTGAACATTATTGCATGCTGAAAATTATTGCATCAATTGCACCAAGTCAACAAGTAGAAAATGAAATGCTAAAAATTATGGAGATTCATTAACAATCAACATCCAATGCTCAAGAGTTTTAGGATTAATTGTAAAATATGGAAAATGTGCACTGCAATTTCTCTACTTTCAACTAAAAAATGAAAAATTAAACAAAATGTTTTAAAAAATGATTTTTCTACCAATAGTTTGATAAAAGTTATATTTTATGTTTAAAAAAATAAATTAATAATTACAATTTCACTTATTAATTTACCACCACCTTATTGAGATTGGTGTGTACTTTCCTAACAAACTTGGTGTTCCATCCAATTTACTACAATTTCATTGATTTTGCATATAACAAAGACTCTTTTACAATAGACTTGCATGATCCTTGTAGGATGATTCAAGACCCTTAGAATTAAAGCTTATAAAAAAGTATAAACTTGAATGATCCTTGTAGGATGATTCAAGACCCTTGGAATTAAAGCTTATAAAAAAGTATAGACTTGCATGATCCTTGTAGGATGATTCAAGACCCTTGGAATTAAAGCTTATAAAAAAGTATAGACTTGCATGATCCTTGTAGGATGATTCAAGACCCTTGAAATTAAAGCTTATAAAAAAGTATAGACTTGTGTGATCCTTGTAGGATGATTCAAGACTATCATATGGTAGAGTCTTAGTTTTGATTAATATTTTTTCCAACAAAAAATTACTCATTATATTATATATAACTGTGTACACTGGCAATTTTTTTTCCAATAATAACAACAACAATTGTCCATGATAGAAGAGATGATAGTCACCCAAACCAACATGCAGGGTGAAGGAAGTATGGCAGCCATTACAAAACTCAAAGTCCACCAACTATCCACACTAGATCATCCAAAATAGTGTAAACAAAAAACTTCATCTTTCTTTAATGTTTTAGCAGAAAACAACCCAAGAAAAGAGCTAAAGATAATTCAAAGGTGTTCTAATATAGATTTAAGAACATAGTAGGACCCTCATTTCCTTCTTCCCATTGATTATGAGTTATTTTTCCTTCTTGCATCTAGATAATCTTCTTGGATAGTATATTTGCCTCATTATATTCTCGATAAATATGAGAGTAGTTTATTGAACTGAATGTTTTTCTAATATATATGATTCTATTCTTCCAACAATCTAAGGAAATTAGCTGCAATTTCCCTTTGAAATTCAACCAGTCAATAATTATTTTAGAGTCTCCAAATACATGTATATAAGTAATATGCAATCGAGAAACCAAAATAAGGGTTGCCTAGACTCCTAATAATTTTTCCCTAGTATTGGTTCCTGGTCCACAGTTGAAATTCCATTTGTAAACAGTTTGATCATTGATCCTAATCACCCCCCCCTGCACCACTTTGTTCTCCGTTTGAGTGTGCTGCTCCATCAAACCAACCCACTATAGACAATTCTTGGGGTGATGTCTTAATGGATTGGGAAGTAGGAACTTTCTGAGAATCTAAAAGTCTATCAATTCCTCCAAGTGACTTGTAAACAACTTAACAGATAGAGGGACTCCCATTTTCAAATATTACCTTGTTACGTTCCAACCAAACATGCCAACTAACAATGGAGGGTAGAGTAGGGTACTTAGGCACCTACTTTATCCAACTTTCATAACAATCATTTAAAGTATTCCTCTCCCATACATTCCTTAAATTTATCTCTCTTATAATCATGTGCCAAACTTGTTGAGTGAAATAGCAATTGACGAGTAGATGTGCCTGGCCGAATAAGCAGATAGTGTCTGGCCGAATAATTCCTCTAGCCTGAAAGAGGAAGCTTATGTTTGTCTACTTTAAAGAAGATAAGAGTTCTTGATAAATAATTGAGGAGTTCCCCAATCCCAGGATCATATATTTGCCTATTAAAACTGACTAACCTGACCCATGACTTCAACTCAACCAATGAGTTATAAGATATAATGAATTTCATAAAATTTTCCAGGTCTGAGAAGGAGAGGTCATTCTATGAGTAACTAATCTAAGCCAAGTAGAAACCGAGCAATAAGGAAGGTATTTGTCTTTTATGACCCTATGATAGATGCCATCCTTCATCAACACTCGCCACAGAGAGTTAGCCGCCAACGCCCTATTAAAAAGAAAAATGTTCCTTAAACCCCAACCGCCAAAAAGATTTAGTTTTGCAATATTCTCCCATCTACAAAGATGAAAATGATGTTTTTCACTATAGCCAAACCAAAGGAAAGTGAAAATTAATTGTCTAATCTTGTTGAGAACATAAACATGTATAACAACCAATTTCATCCAATAAACAAGTTGGATTTTAAGTACAACTTTAATAAGAACAAAGCGTCCACCAAGTGTGATATGAAAACGGGTGAGTTCTTTGCACAAGTTTTCAGTCAAGAATCGTTTTCTGACGAATTAGTTGCATAAGGATTATAGGTTATATGAATCCATGATTAACCATGTTTTTAAACAATAATACATAACATACATGGACTCAAATGGAATTAAGCACATGAAAAGACAAGAGAGAGAAAATCGATGTTGGTAACGGAGTTCACCCCCCCAGGGTTACGTCTCCGGACTTGCTTCAATTGGAATATAGATCACTTTCATTCTTTCTTCAAAAGATGATGGGACCTTCTCATAAGTGATTACATAAGAGATGCCTTCTCCTTCAATGATGATTCAAGAAGACTACTCACACTCATATCTCTCCATACATCAAGAAGGATAATTCCTTACATGAATAAGTCTCTCAATGCTTAGGAGTAGTAGCACTATGGGTTTCTAACTCCACTCATTAGTTCTTCATTACTCTCCCCCTTACATAGGGCTCACATAAGGCATTATATAGTTTTTCTTCACTCTCTCTTAAAAAAGAGCATTAATTCCTAGATCCACAATAATAGGATCTAATTACATAAGAGGAAAAAAAAGATCCATGAATGTAGGATCTCAAACTATCTTCAAGCACATAATGGGAAAAATCTCAAAATCACCCAAGACTCTTCATCCATGCCCTTGATTCTCTCAACCTATAATTGAGAATAATGGCAAATTGGTGTGAGGTAGTTTCTTACATAAAAACCAATTTCCAAAATTATAATTTAATGATAAATACATGAGTCTAATCTCCCTCACAAGTATTAATCATTTCACATCAAAAGTGAATAATAATGTATGAGTTTTTCCAAAAGCTCATAAACCATAATTAAATGCATGAGCATCTCATAAAAGCAAAAGAATGCATGAGACATTTTTCTCACAAAGCATTACTAAAACGCATGACAAAATAAAACTCATAAAAGCATAAATTCACCACTTTCACCACTTTGTCGCCAACTTAAAATCAACTTGTTGAACAAAGTAAAGTCCCTTCCATGTGTGGAGATCTGCCCAAATCACACCTCCCCACAAAAGAAACTTTTGGTCTCCAAAAGTATCAACTATATCTGTATGCAAATGCCTTCAAAAGGCACATTCCTTCAAGATTTCTTCACCCACATACTTCAGAATCAGAATGCAAATCTAACACTTGCAACTGCTGCAAAGCAAATGTTGAGAAAAATTCGCACCCATGTCTCCTTCACCTTTGTTCTTCGGAGATGAAATGTCGAAGCTCACATTTGCATAAATTTGCAACCTGTAGTTGATGACATGTACTTCAATCTTTGGAGTACCTTACTTGCCAAGAGTTTATAAATACACTCTTTGGTCAAGTTTACAATGAATCACCAAAATGGCTTAAGCAAATCGCCCCATTCAACTGTTTACATGATGTTTACAATGAAACCAATTAAGGATTAAGCATGGAATAAAATGCCTCTCACTCTCTTCCTCACTTAAGAGTGGTTGAAAGTCCTTTTTATAATGCTTCATCATCAATTTTTACAAAGCAATATTGGCCAAATTATATGCTAATGGAAAAACTATGGCCTTTACATGGCAATTACATCAAATTTTTGAAGGCAATTTTTATGTGCCAAAATGTCCAATGCACTAGTGGTGAAAAACCCAAATCCCACTACAAAACGTGTGAAATAGGAAAAAATAAATGCCCCTTGATTGCCATCAATTTAACTTAGGCATATGGCAACCTTATGAAAATGGCTTTCAATAGTTTATATGAGTTACACTATAATGTAAAACCCAAAAAGAACATGCCAGCCAAAGAATTAACCAAGGTGAAAAAACCCACTTTATGGCATAATATATGCGCCCAAAATTATGGTATAGTGGCTTACCAAAGTTATCTGAGAACTCTTAGCATGGTCAACTCGGTGCCAGGCTACGACTTTTTCACTAGACACTGCGATGTCGAGTCATGGGAACTAAAGCCACAATTGTTTCTTGCATCTAGAATACAATTTCTTAGCAAAAACCCTGGAACTACTTTTGCATATGTTCTGGTGCAAATACTGCTTCATGTGCCAACAAATCTGAAAAGGTCGTTGGCTACTGAAATGAGTGTCTCTTGGGAAATGGACTCTCTGAGATTGCATATCGATTTAGTTTAAGGGTGATATAGTTTGAGCGGACTGGACTCTTGGAATGGCATATCTCAGGATGTTCATATTATTATGTACTTGTTACCAGGTAATCTGCATGTTGAAGGCATTCGAGCCTCCCGTGCTTCCATAAAATGAATAATTTCTTGCACATTTCACTTCCATTATTTAGCACCATTTGGAATGAGATTGTGGGAATCAAACTCGTACCTAACATCCATTCTAAGAAGATCATCCTTTACATCAAAGGTTCTTTACATGGATGATATCCTACCTTCTCCCACCAATATTCATTGTTGTTCGATATTGGAAACATGGTGGGCGACAATCTAGCTTGCCCTCCTGGCCATCCACACATTCGAATCCATCGCACGACCATGTCAACCAATTATAGATTATTTCCACCATCATATCAGAACCATTGTGGCTGCCACCAGGGAGGATCCAATTAACTCAGCTTCAATAGAAGGATTGACACGTAGGAATAGAGAACGATTAGAGTCACAGATTCTCTTCTTCTGCAACTTGCAAAAGTCTCCTCAACTCTGCATTTTCATCTTGAATGTTGTGATTTATCTCTTCTAATTCTTGAAGTCTTTATGATCTTTTCGCTCCTTTTCCCATCCTGCAAAGCAGTCAACCTGCTCTGATACCACTTGATCTGAAAATGGGTGAGTTCTTTACTCTACGCAAGTTTTCAATCGAGAATCGTTTTCTGATGAATTAGTTACATAAGGATTAAAGGGCATATGAATCCATGATTAACGATGCTTTTAAACAATAATACATAACATACATGAACTCAAATGGAATGAAGCACGTGAAAAGACAAGAGAGAGACAATCGATGTTGGTAACAGAGTTCACCCCCCCGGGTTACGTCTCCGGACCCGCTTTAGTTGGAATATAGATCACTTTCATTCCTTCTTCAAAAGATATCGGGACCTTCTCATAAGTGATTACATAAGAGTCACCTTCTCCTTCAATGAGGATTCAAGAAGACTACTCACACTCATATCTCTCCATACATCAAGAAGGATAATTCCTTACATGAATAAGTCTCTCAATGCTTAGGAGTAGTAGCACTATGGATTTCTAACTCCACTCATTAGTTCTTCATTACTCTCCCCCTTACATAGGGCTCCCATAAGGCATTATATAGTTTTTCCTCACTCTCTCTTAAAAAAGAGCATTAATTCCTAGATCCACAATAATAGGATCTAGTTACAAAAGAGGAAAAACAAGATCCATGAATGTAGGATCTCAAACTATCTTCAAGCACATAATGGGACAAGTCTCAAAACCACCCAAGACTCTTCATCCATGCCCTTGATTCTCTCAACCTATAATTAAGAATAATGGCAAATTAGTGTGAGGTGGTTTCTCACATAAAAACCAATTTCCAAAATTATAATTTAATGATAAATACGTGAGTCTAATTTCCCTCACAAGTATTAATCATTTTACATCAAAAGTGAATAATAATGTATGAGTTTTTCCAAAAGCTCATAAAGATAATTAAATGCATGAGCATATCATAAAATCAAAAGAACGCATGAGACCTTTTTCTCACAAAGCATTAATAAAATGCATGAGAAAATAAAACTCATAAAAGCATAAATTCACCACTTTCACCACTTTGTCGCCAACTTCAAATCAACTTGGTGAACAAATTAAAGTCCCTTCCATGTGTGGAGATCCGCCCGGATCAAAGTGATAGCAACCTATTACACCAATGACCAATCCTTTTTTCTAATTTTGCAATTAACCATCTCCAATCTTCAGCCTTGTATTTTTCAGACTTAAGAAAGTAGCCAAGATATCTAAATCCTTCAGAGAGGTCAACAAAGTTGTAAGGGAAGACTTCTTTGAAATTTTCTAATATATCCCCTTGAATTATAGAATGATGAAAGGTTGACTTTGTCAAGTTTACCATCATACTTGTCACTCTGCAAAATATTTTTAGAATAATGTCAATCTCCTTCCATTCTTGTAAACAAGACCTAGTCATAATAAGTACATTACCCACAAAAAAAGGTGGAGAATCTTAACTAATCTGGAGACCTTCACGCCCGTCAGCTTCCCTTCAGCCTGGCCTTTCCTTAGAAGCAGAATAAGTCCTTCCATCACTAAAATAAAAAACAACAGAGATAAGGGGCATCCTTGTCGCAAGCATCTTCCACTCTGGAAAAAATGAGTAGTATCCTCATTTATCAAGAGTGCATATGACACACTGATCACACAACTCATTATCCAATTGGTGGTCAATAGTCCAAAACTTGTTTGTAATAAGGTCAATCTTAAATAGTCCCAATTAATACAGTCATATGCCTTCTTTAGGTCAAGATTCAAAATTAATGCCTTCAATTTTTTCATCTTAATGCTATGTAAACATTCATGGGTCATGCCAATGACATCCAAAATCTGTCTTCCCTTTAAAAACCCCAATTGTTCTGCAGAAAGGGTCCGAGAGAGAATAGGTTTAATCCTATTTGCAATGATCTTTGCTATAATTTTATAACACATATTACATAGAGCCGTAGGTATGAAGTCGCCAAACGAAGATGGCTTGTTGAATTTTGGAATTAGTGCCAGAAAATTCGAGTTTAAAGATCTTACCACCTCACCTCTTTTCCTGGAATCCTCAACCACCTCCAGTAAATCATCCCCTACCAAATTGAAGAAGTAAATGAAGAAATCGACCGTCCATCCATCAGGTCCCAGACTTTTTTCCTTTGCAAAAACTTTGAGAACTTCCCATAATTCCTCCTTGGAACAAGGTCTTTCAAGAAGCAAAGTATCCTCCTCATTGACTAAACGTGGGTAAGGTCTAGCTGAATAGACTTGATCAATAACAGTAGAATGTCCCGACTCCTCAAAACAACTTTTGAAATGTCTGATTGCCTCTTTTTTAAGAGCCTCTTGACCAAAATGGACTTGCCTGTTCTCACCCAGGACTTCCCAAATATGTTTGTTGTCCCTTCTAAAACTGGCAAATTGATGAAAAAAAATTGTATTTTGGTCTCCACTTTTAATTCAAATCGCTATGCTCCTTTGTCTCCAAAGTTTCTCTTCTGCCAGAAGAAGTTTATTTCGCTCTTCCTTTAAAGACTTTATGTAGCAGTCAACTTTTAGTCTCTTCACACCCCGAGTTTTCTGCTAATATGTGGCCTGGAGATCATCCTCCAACTTTTCTAATTTTAAATGTCTCTGCAATATTTTTTGTTTTGCACAAATTTTTAATAGTTTCAATTTCCATACAAGTCTCTGTTGTACCCCAGATTCTTGCAAAAATTTCTGATCGTTCCAGACTTCATGAACTATAAGAGGGAAATATTCTTCTCGTAGCCACATCAAATTTAATTTGAAAGGGTAGGTTGTAGAATGTAAGTTGTTTTCTATCTGCAAGAGAACATGAGCATGATCCAATAGATATGGATAGGAAACCCAGGACCTGTGTCTACCAACATAGTTCAAGATATATTCAAACAAATAAACCCAATCCAATATTTTAGAGATGCACTCATCTCTAGATCTTCCATTCCGCCAAGTTGGGATTACTTCATCAGGTAATATATCAACAAGCCTATTTTCTTGAAAAATATCTTTAAAATACCCTGCCAACTGATCCAGTTGAGATGTATCTCCCCAAACCTCGCCAACACTAACTGTGAAATTTAAATCCCTTGCCACTATCATATTTTTATGGGCTAGAATACCCCTATTGACCACCTTGTCCCAAAAATATTTTATGTCTGAACAAGGTCCATAAACATTTAAAAGTGAGAGCGGCCTTTTATTCTCAAAACATGTACTTGTCATAAAAATACCACCACAACTTAAGGAAATAGATCAAACTTGTTTGGATCCTAGGTCACCAAAAGTCCCCCAGACTTGCCAACCAAGCTAACAACACATGCTAACCAAGCATGCTGTAAAGCATTCATGAAAAATCTAGCCTTCTTTTAATCAACCAAAGTTTCTTGCAAGAAAATACTATCAGGACTAGTCCTATCAAGCAGTCTATGCAGGGAAGCAGATTTTAGCCCCCCCCCCCACCCCTCTGATATTTAAGGAGAGCAATATCATGATTTATCCCTAGCTAGGGATTTCATGCCTCTAAGCACCCGATTATCAGGGAAGTTGGTAAAATTCAAATCAGGAGTAGTGGATATAAAATCTACTTTTTTGTGAGCACTCCTAGTTTTAATAGGGGAGATTTCATAGCCCAATTCACTCGACTAGGAAAATTCCTTCCCAGTACCCTCCCCAGTCCTTTAAAACAACCCAATATCTCCATTAGGCCCTACTCTTCTAAATACATACCTCCCCTGGTAAGTAGGGATAGGTGTAGGAGATAAAGTCTTTCTGTAAGAAGGTACTAGTGCGTCCAGGACAACACCTAGGGATATTTCTCCTAGTTCGGGCTCGCTAAAGCCTAGTAGGATGCTATTGTCTCCCATAGGCTCACTGGATATACCCCTTTCTCCTCGAGGATCCACACTCATAGTAGAAGTAGTACCAAGTAGTATGCAACTATACCCCACAAGCTCACTGGAAATACCCCTTTCTCCTTGAACTTCCACAATCATAGTAGAAGTAGTATTCATATCCCACCACCCATCCGGAACAGGTAAGTCAACCCCAAGTGTGTTAATTCCCTCTCGGTCTTACAATCTTCCACAAGAAGTTACCTGTGTGTTCCTCGCTTTCAGAGGAATGGAGGTATCTAGGGAATCACGCTCCCAAGCTGACAACGAATAAAAAGGAGAAGGGAAGAATTCTTTTGACTTACCTGCAATAGTGTCTAAAGACACAGAAGGCCTATCCTCCTCTGCTACTAAGTTATAAGCATCATTTTCAAAAGAGTCCACCTCTGGAGAGAGTTCACAAGTCGAATTTCTGAGCATGGAGGCTTCTGACTCCTCCTCCTCCACTGAACCCTGACAGTCCCTTCTCAGATGGCCAATCCTTCGGCAAAATGTGCATCTAAATGGGATTCCAATATAGTCCAATCTTTGGCTCAAAGTATGGCCCCTCCATACTATCTCTAAAGTCTCCAATAACCTAGAATGAATATCAATCTCAACTAGTACCTTACACATTTGTTTATCAAGAGCCTTTAAGGACTGTTCATCAACTTTAATAAACCGACCAAGCTCATTACCTATGGCTTCCAGAGCCTTAGCATTCCATAGCTGTAAAGGCAACCCATGTAACAAGACCCATAGATGGCAGAACTAGAAATAATTGTTTGCAAGGTCAAAACAAACCCTCCACTGCTTTAACATCAAACTGCTACAATCAATAACCCAAATCCCATCACTAACAAGCTATATTCAAGAGTTTTGAAAAGAAACTTGAACCAACCCCTTGACATAAACAAGACTTCTGGAGTGTACCCCAGCAAGGGAGCCCAAGTGGACATTACCCAGGCTGGTAAAGATTTTCTTTATAACGAGCGACAGGAAAGACGTCCCACCAGTGCACAAACAGCTAGGTTACAACTTTCCTCTAAACCAATACCTACACCCATGACCATCCTACGTTTTGACCGATTTGAATTCCATGGTTTTATCCAAGCACCTTTTCCGCCCTATTCCCTGTGCACATTTCCTCCCAGGTTTTTACAGCTAGAAGACCTCCCTAAGACATCTTATCCACCAACAGGGAACTCTGTGTCTGCTCTTTGTTTATGGGGAGAAACTCCAAGTAAGGTCTCTGTAGAGAACAAGAAAACAGGGACAAATTCATCTCTAACCATCGAAGAAGACTTAGAAAATAGGGTCGTGTTTACCAACTTCGAAGGATTAAAATCGATATCTACACTGAGCTTGTGAACCGAGGTGAATAAACCGACTCTATTCTAGAGAGCCTCGTCAGCCGCACCCATAAGTGCGTTGACCTCAACTTCCATCTGGAAGCTTCTCAAGCCTAATAGAACTATGCCACCTAAACTTAGTTGCCCCCCTCACCAAAATTTCAATAGACACAACCCACAAAATTTAAGAAGAGCAGTAAAGTCTTAGCTCTCGAAAAAATACACACCCGTCATATCATTGATTGAAAGGACCTGCAAGGTGAGTAGGATCCCGACTAAACTAACACCTAATATCACTAAAAAAAACTTCCTAAACTAATTAAAACTGGATTGCCCCTAAAAAAAAACTTAAGTAGCACAACTTCCAGAGTAAGCTAAAGGCGCCTAAATCTGCCAAAGTAGAGCCCTTGTACCGACTGCGACCCCCATCCACCATTGTAGGTAGTTGCATGTTTTCTAAAGCCTAATAGAACTCTGCCACCTAAACTCAACTGCCCCCCTCACCAAACTTTTAACAAACACAACCCATGAAATTTAAGAAGAGTAGTAAAGTCTTAGCTCTCGAAAAAATACACACCCGTCATATCATTGACTGAAAGGACCTGCAAGGTGAGTAGGATCCCGACTAAACTAACAACTAAGATCGCTAAAAACAATTGCCTAAACTAATTAAAATGGAACTGCCCCTAAAAAACCCAGCCAAGTAGCACAACTTCCAGAATAAGTTAAAGGTGCCTAAATTTGCCAAAGTAGAGCCCATGTATCGACTACGCCCCCCATCCGCCATTGTAGGTAGTTGCAGGTTTTCCGCCATTAGTTTTGATTAATATGGTAGATTATTTTACACTTATCTCAATGACTATCATGGAAAAGGGAACCTTTATATCTATAACATATTGTTTTTCTCTTTTTTTACTTACATGGTGTTGTTTTCTTAATTGTGTTCTATCTTTATTAATAATGTTTTCATTTATAGAGTTTCCACTTATCACAAATGTATTTTTATTCGATCTTTATTAATAATGTTTTCATTTATCACAAATATATTCCCTTCTTCTTACCTTGAGAATTTTTTTTAATGTAAGCCTATTTAAAGATTTTGGGCCACACCTAGTTTTAATTGATTTGTGAAAACTTACATGTTATTTGCTACACCCTATTTTTTTCATGTTTTTCAAATAATAAAAAAGGAAAAAATCAAAGAATTTAGTTAGCAGGGACATTCCCCATTGTTGCACCCATTGTTGCAGATCATGGAGTGAGTTCTTGTTGTCATTCAATACAAGATTCTATTCATTACAATAAATACTTCCCTATATCAATACATTAAATATATATGTTTTATTTATATTGAATATCAAGCTCTATGACTATAATATAGTTAATAGAAAGGTGGAAAGAAAGTTTGTGCACATTTAAATTGACCAACCTCTACTAAATGAGACATAATGTTACATGTGACTCTCCCCTTAGAACTCAAAAGATATATTTTCTATGATTTTTTTTTTGCATTGGGTTCCTCCCAGTAAATACAATTCATCCCACACTCTAGATCGTATGTGAGAATGATAATGTTGGTATCTTGTCAACCTGACACTAATATCCACAAATAACGACTTGCACTCATGTACATTGGTCTACCCCCCTGCAAAATTGTACATGTGACTTCCAAGGAGAAAACCCATGTTCTTAACTATTAGACCCACTTAGGTTATACAACTCAAAAAATTAAATTCCCCTAAAAAAAAAACACGTATCTTTTGTTTAATAAAAACATAAGGTACAATTCTTAGGCACATAGTTGCATTACATCGAGAGTGGCATTATCCATGCTAAAAAACAATACTATCATAACACAAAATCAAGATACAACTCTAAAGAGTCTCGTAGCCGTAAGGCTAAAACAATCCTCAAAAAGTTATACAATGATACTTGGCACTTATAATGACCAACAAACTAAATAACATAGAATTACATATCAGATAAAAGGCCTTATATGTGCGAGATCAATCCTTCAACATAAATTTATTCAAGAAAAAAATGTTTTTCATCAAATAATAAATCATCTTTAGAAAGTGCATCAACCAAGGAATTGTGTTCCTAGAAAACATGTGTAAAGCTAAGGTGAGAGAAGCTAGCAAAGATACCATGCAATTGTTTGGCAATGTAGATAAGGCCCAAGTTTGTGACTTGCACCTCATCCTTCATCCAATCACTAATCAGTTTTGAATCTCCAAAAATATGCAAATCAAGCACATCCATGTCCATGGATACCTTTAATAGTAAAAATAGAACTTTAAATTCCCCCAAATTATTGGTCTCGATCCTAGATTGGCTTTGCCTTTAATCATATGCAAATCAGAAAAGTGAAGAATAAAAGCAGTTCCACAAATTTAGTCTGACCCCTGGTAGGCACCATCAAAGAAACCCCAAGCTACAGTCTTATTAATCTCTAATTCATGACTCGAACAAGGCTGAGTCAGCTTGGTATCTGACTTTTAACAATCAAGAAGACCCAAATCCTGTTGAGAAATTTTAATCGTAGGGAACCAAGTATCTTCGAAAAGGATGGCATTCCTAGCAAGACACACCCCCCAAATCATTAGGATCGGAAGCACATGTAGAGACTTAAATTTGGGTCGAGAAAAATACTCACGGAAGCAAACAAAGAGTGAATATGTGTCCCATAAATGGACGAGGCACAATTTCCTCTCGATTTCTAGTCATACTTTCCTAGAGTAAGAAAAACCCAAGAACAAGTGTTGATTAGATTGATCATGATCTTTACACAAATAACAAAGTCTTAGCCCATGCTTGTTACGGGGTTGCAACCTATCCCACGTCAAAACTTTCCCCTTCAAAGCTAACCAAAAGAACAAGATGTCTTTCGACGAACAACTCAAAAAATATATACAACACATAGGAATACATTATTGAACAAAGAATATAGGAATAGACAACATGAGTGGGCCTAATAGTTAAGAACATGTGTTTCCTCCTTGGAGGTCATGAGCTCAAATCCATAGGCTCGAATCCATAGGGGGGTAGGGTATGTCCACTAAATAGTTAAATTTTTATGAGGAGGGGGCCTCTTGTCCCACAAACAAGGGGGTATCATATGTCAATTTTATGTTTGGCAAGGTTGTGACCATAAATTCAATTATTATCATCATTATTATATAATGTTAAACAAATAAATAAATAGATCTTGAGTTGTTATAACTTGGTAAGCTAGCTTGAGTGGTTGATTGCTTTAAGCTTCATGCATGAGGTCTCAAGGTCAATCCCCTAGCTTGGTTTCCTTTGTCGCGTGCATCACTTGATGTCCCTATCAAGTCAAGTATCATAATCAGAGTTAACAAATTTACAATGGGTACCATCTTTGAAATGCAAGAAAGTGCTTAAGGCTTTCCCCACAAGGTTTTCCTCTCTCTCTACACACACACATATATCCTTAGGTCATAAGTATTATTTAGAAGACTCTAAACACCTCTCAGTCATGCTCTATGAATGTTATAAACTTATCACTGATATATTTCCATCTTGAATTGAAAATGAACTTTTATGAATAATTATATAAAGATTTTGCACCACACTTAGTTTTAAATGTTTTGTGAAAACTTATTTACTATTTGATCTACCCTATTTTTTTCATTATTTCATTTATTATGATAAAAAAAACCAAAGAATTTAATTAATAAGGACATTTCCCTAATGTTGCATATCATGGAGCAAGTTTACTTCTTGTATTTCACTCCACGATTCTCTTCATTACATTTCCATGTATCAATACATTAAATATACATGTTTAAGATAATTGAATATCAAGTTTTATATTACTATAATATTGTTAATAGAAAGGCTGTGAACATTTACATAATGTTACAAGAGTTTGACCCATTAGAACTATACATATACTCCAGAAAACAATGATATATTTTATTCTAGATCGTAATGAAATACCTTTCTTCATGTGCTCATATCACTGTACAAAAAAAAGCCATTGTCGTGGCAAGTACCCCACTTTCACCAATTAGTCATATATATAGCACGTATCATCAACAAAAACAAGTGTTGCATGGCAGCGTAGTCCTTGCCAGGTTGGGATGGGAGTAAATGCGACCTAGTACATACACGTGGCTATAAAGTTGAAATACATGTGGTTTGCATGCAGAACATAGTATTCCCGAATTAGTTCTTCCTGAAAAATATAAAAAATTATCAACATTTGAAAGGTTGTTAGACACAAAAAAATTAGCATTATCGAAGTATATATCTTTAAAACAAGGGCTCCTGGACAGAAAATAAATTGAAATTTATGAAATTATAGGTTCCTAGACATCATAAACTATACATACTAAAAATGCAATTTATAAAGTAGATATTTAGTTTTATACATAAAAAATATGTACTTTTATAATGGATCGTGGGTTGTTGCGCTGGAAATTGGGCCTTTGATGTTCTCTGCCCTACAAATAGCACCGACAGTTTTGCGATACAAAAATTGGGCCTTCGATGTTCTCTGCGATACAAAAATCGAGGAGTGGAGTTGTGGACTATAGAAATTCATCAGAAATAAATAAATCATACATACGTTATGTGTACTTGTATAAAGTAGATATTTAGTTTTATAGATACAAAATGTGTACTTTTATAAAGTATGGGGATGAGATTTTATAGAGCATGCACAGAGCCCTCATTACATATGTAGCCAGTTTTTGGATCACAGGTTCTCGGGTTGGCGGGTTCAAAATTGGGCCTCTGATGTTTCATGTCCTACAAATAGCACCGACAGTTCCGTGATATACAAAATGACAGGTGGAGTTACGGACTATAGAAATTTACCAGAAATTAATAATGTATGTTATATAATAGAATAGTAATAACATCTATTACACTGAATTAGTTTGCTTTAAAACTAAGGCTTTTTTTTGACAAAGAAGATATGGCATTGCCGAATTAGTTTTCTCTGCACACGTTTTATAGAGCATGCACAGAGTGCTCATTCCATACTTAGCCAGTTTTTGGATCGCGGGTTCTCGGGCTGGCGGTTTAAAAAATGGGCCTCTATTGTTTTGTGCCCTACAAATAGCATCGATAGTTCTGTGATATACAAATTGACAAGCGGGCTTGCGAACTATACAAACTTATTATAAAATAAGTAATGTATGTTACATATCTCTGGAAATTACATCAACATTTAAAGCATCAACGTCGTTGAAGACCAAAAAATTAGCATACAATAGGAGACAAGAAATGTAGCATATTCGAATTAGTTTTCTTTGGAATGAACAAGAAGGTTCCTGGAAAGCCAAAATTTAGTATACAATAAGGGCATTTTCAAATCAGTTTTCTTTTGAATTTATCAAAAATTAATAATGTTTGTTACATGTTTCTGGAAATTTAAATGCGTTTGTCATATAGACTGGGATTGGGGCTCCCGCGGACCATAAAAATAAATAAGTACAATAATTAGGAACGTCGAAAGAAGAAGTGTGCAACGGTAGAGAGAAATACTTGAAAAGAAAAAAATGGAAGTTATGATTCTTTGGTTACAGTTTTCTATTTAAAGAGGACATAAGTGGATTTATAAAGAAAAGAAGATGACATCATAGACTTAAACTGGATTGATAAACAAAACAAGATGGCAGTAAAGACTTACTATGAAGCCGATGTGTTTTTGTTGCTGTCGTCGATGAGTAGTGGAGTCATGTTGACTAGTTGTTTCCCTTCCTGGACGAGGTTGTTGTTGGAACCATTCTTCGATGTAGCTTTTCATGGGGGTTGTGTTGATTTCATCCCAGATTTCTATGTCGTAAATCTCATTTTCTAATTTCCTTAGATCCATTGAAATACTATGCAGACTCTGTTCAATTTCTTCATTGTGTGAGGCATAGTACCCAATGCTCATGCTCATCTAGACGATGTTCAAGTATGTCGTAAAACTTTTCGAAAGACAACCCCTTTAAAATATCAACTTGTTCCTGGAAGGCTTCTTTGGTGACTGACAAGGATTTGAGAATTAAGTTAGGATCTTGAACCTCATTGGTAGTTCTGGCTAATTCCATCTGGAGCAGGCTTGTGAATAAATCTTCCTTTTCTGATATGACTTGTTTACATGATTTGACAATGAGCTGCATGTTGTGAAATTTTTTTTGCCAGCATGCTTTTACTTTTTTGGTGCGCTTTGGGGAGGGCAGTTTCTCCTGTCTTCTTTTCAGTTTTGATGTGTTGATGACATAGTTGGAAAAAGGGTCCAGTACCTGATCACATAAAAGCTATTCATTTTTAAAATTCGCCTCCAAATGTTCCAGCAAATCATTGGCCTTCTTTCCGAAGGAAACTAAATTTTGCGATGTTTCCCAGGCTTCAGTAACTAGTTGCATTCTTTTGTTGATTTTATTCTCTACAAGGGCTCTAGAGCATGCAAGGAGGGTAGAGGATACTTTCATCTTCGTTGCAGTGGTAGAAGGCACGATTTTTTCCAAAGGACTGGCAAATTATGGTGTTGCAATGAAAGCCTGCTCAAATTCGTTGAGGCGGTGTTTCAGATTGGCATGATCCATCTCCATTCCTCCAATGGAATCACGAAGAATGTCACCGGTTACCTGGTGAATTGAGCAGATTTGGGACGACGACATTTCGCTAAAGTCAATCTCTGTGCAAGATTTGCCTTTCCTGTTTGTTACATCTCTCTTTTCAATGACCATACTTTTAGATTGGTTGTCAAAAATAGCGCTCTGGATTACGAAGGATTCATCTATGTCAAAAAAATCGGTCTCAGATATTTCCACCGCGGACGACCCAATTTTTTGCATGTGCTCAACTTCAATTTCAAGTTGCAGTTTTCCACTTTCAATTTCAGATTCCTCTGCCTGCCATGCATTGTTTTTTCTCTTCTTCGCTACTGGAATTTTGTGAGAACTATCAATATTTATGCGAGGAGGGTTCTTATCTCCTCCTCCGTTCGAAGATTTCTGGGTTGCTTTCTTACTGGGGTGGCCCGTCGAAGCGATGCTCTGTGATGTTGTGCTCTTGGGAGTGCTGGTGGGGGACTGGTTACTCTTCTCACTGAACACTTTTCCATGTTGTCTGTACAATTCAGTCACCCTTTGCAATGTCTCTGTGTCGCAATCGACAGAAGAAGGATTGTTGTCGACACTTTCTTGTCTTGGGTTAGGTGTTTATGGATAAAAGAAATGTTAAATCCAACACCCAATAAATGTTCTCGAAAAATGCCATTAGGGTCGAACCCTTTTAGCCTTTCAGCGTATGTTAGGTTCAATTTCTTGAAATGGGCGGCAAACTCGTCAATCTTGTTGATGTTTTTTCACACGAAGTCTCCGACTTTCCAGGGCAGAGGAATGAACTATTTTTTTTTCTTGTCATGGAAAAAATGCAACCAGTGGTTGTATTGCCTTGCTATTTCTGCAACAAACATCTTGTCCGTGATGTGGCATGGAAGGAAGGTGATTTTCCTTAGAGCCAAAGACCATGAGGACACTGTGATTTTCCTCTTGCTCAAGTGTTCCCTTCTTGTTCAAAAAATTGCTTGCCTGGCTAGAGATCCGCGGAGCATCCTTGCCTAACAATAAATCTTTGAAAACTAAGACAAAGCCATTAAAAACTTCATAAAAACAATGGGAGGCCTTGTGTCTCCACAGGGCCTCATGCCAGAATGTTACTTGGTCAAATCCACAGTTTATTTTATTGAAAAGAGAAAGTTTTGGAAATGGGCAACAATACACAATTGCGAAAATCAAGTAGGATGGCATATAAAATATATTCGATTCTTTGAATTGTGACAATTGGGAACAGAGCTCAATGGAAATTATCTTCCCCCAATCGAAAATGTATTGTTCCTTGACTGTCAAATACAAAATATAAATAATTATATGGGAAATGCTTGTTGTGGATGCCTATCTCGTTATTCTTGTAAACAACCAATCAATTTCCCGGAATGGATTTCTAAAGGAACTTACCTGCAGCCTTGTGATATCTTCAGGAATTGTTGTCGGGTCTTCGAGGAAGTCGGCTAAGATGTCCAACCTTTTATGATGTTTTTCTAGAAACTGCTTGCAGTCTTTTCCTCTGAACGTCAATGTTGGTTTCGACAATTTTAACATCTCGCGGAAGACCTGAGGTGACAAAGAAACATGAGAATGGTCGCGCAGTGGAATAATTCTTTGGCCTGGAATATATTTTTCGGTGCACCAAGAGACCACCTCCGTACAGTCAAAAACCTCATGGACGTAGCCTGCACGAGCGATTCCAGAGGTCCAAATCACTTCGTTCTGGGCGGACCGGGATGAATAGTAAAAGTATGCCTTGGACCACCAGAACTTATGGTCCTCTTGTGCGAACATATTTACTGTATATCCACAAAACTGTTGTCAACCTGCTACCATAAGTCTACATGAACGTTTATTTGTTCCAAACGATGAATGAAATGAAAAGTTGGAAAGGATAATATAACCCTGTGCAAATTTTGGTCGAAAGCGTGTGAATGGGAGATGTCCTTGAGACTTTCATTGATTAATGACAATTTGGACGGTTGTTAACATTAAACACTACTAATTTCATACATAGAAATGCGAACATGGTGAATATTGCAATGAGCAATAAAGCATTGTATATTTCTTGAGCGGCCCAACACGAGGATGTGTGTTTGAGATGAACAATTGGAAGGGACAAAATAAATCTTTGCACATCTTGGTTTAATGCTTAATAATGGGATATCTCCTTGAGCTTTTCACCCATTAATGACAATGTTGACGGTTTCTGCATGGTCAGTTGTTAGCATGAAAGGTTTCTAATTGCATAGTAAGAAAGTACGCAAGTCACGGACAGGGGAAAAAAAGGGCTACAAAATAGGGTTGCAAGGTACAACCGTTGAAGGTGAGGGCGCGAGGGTCAAATTGTATGTCTCAGAACTTTTTGAGTGCAATACGCGTAACAACGAAGAGGGTATAGTAGGACAGCCGGATGGACAGGAAGTTAGTGGGGATGGAAGGTGGCGAGAGATACTTTGAAATGTTTGTGAGCAGTGGTAGAGTGAAGCTTGTGAGTTCGACGAACTCGCACTAGAATTGTAGATCACAAAAGTTTTGAGTGCAAGATGTACATGACGCAACAAGAAGAAGAGTTCAAAACCACGAACCTGCCAACCGTGGCCATAAAATTGGCCAAGTATGGAGAGCAATAGTGGTCGGTCGGATTCGTCGTGTGATTATATAGATGGAGATAAATATATCTCAACCTGCCAAGGCTGGAACCCGCGTTTATAGAAAGGCGACTAAGTATATAACCACAAAACGATAATACAAGGGAAGAAGAAAAGGGAAAAAGGACCAATGACTCCGCGGTGGAATTGTAAATCACAGAAATTTTGAGTGCAATATGTATATCACAGAACAAGAAGCAGCAGAGTTCAAATGCGCCAACCTGAAACACTGACTAAGAATTGGAGATTTCGTGAATCCGTGAACAGGAGGATCCAAAATAGGGTCAAAAGTCCTGCCTAGAACATGTGAGGTCCTGATGGTCAGATTGTATCGTTCGAAACATTTGAATGCACAATCTGTAACACGGAAGAGGGGACGATGTCGGAACCCGGTAGTCAATTTCTATATTGTGAAGGGCTGGATGTGAACTGTTTCATATTGCTGTGTGCAGCTGTCACTTGTAAGAGTCATTAGTAAGAGCATAATCAATGTATATTAGGAAGCACATTTGTGAACCATGGTAAAGTGAAGCTTGCGAGTTTGAGGAGCCCACGATAGAATTGTAGATTGCCAATGCAACAACCGCGACCATAAAATTGGATAAGTATGGAAAGCAATAGCAGTCGGTCGGATTCCTAGTCTGATTATATAGATGGAGATAAAGAAGTCAGCCCACCAATGCTGGCACCCATGATCATAGAAAGGAAACCAGGTATATAACCAGAGAGCCATAATACAGGGGAAGAAGAAAAGGGAAAAAGGACAAAGGAGTTGGCGGTGGAATTGTAGATCACGAAAATTTTGAGTACAAGATGTGAACCTAGTGGTCAATTTGTATATTGTGGAGGGTCAGATGCCAACTGAGGCAGCAACAAATACTTTGAAACATTTGTGAATCATGGTACAGCAAAGGTTGATGCCAACCCGAAACAGTATCCAAGAGTTGCACAGTTAGTGAACCCGGTAATAGGAGGATCCAAAACAGGCCGAGAACGTGTCTGCAGAAGACGCAAGTCCCCGACGTTCAACTTGTATCATTCTGATCATTTGAATGCATAATTTGTAACACGGAAGAGCGGACGATGTCGGAACCTAGTAGTCAATTTGTATATTGCGCAGGGTGTGATGCCACCTGTTTCGTACCTCTGTTTCCAGTTGTCACTACTAAGAGCTGATTTAGTATTGAAAATAATTTTTTAAATTCTGTTAAATAGTTCACAGGGATTAGCATCCGTAAACAATGGTAATCTCCACCCCGCTAGCCCTGCATTTTGTGTGTGAATTTGTATATTACGGAACTGGAAGTGATATTTGGAGGACACAGAACAATAGAAGTGCAATGTTGAGTCAGCCAGTGCACAGGTTTGCTTGTCAATTTGTATATCACGGACTTGTGGGTGCTATTTGCAACACATGCAACAATGGAGGCCCAATTTTGAGCCCGTCCGCGCGAACCCGCGATAAAAAAACGTCGCTAGGTATGGAATGCGGAATTCGTACATGCTATATAAGATATCATGTCCATACTTTATAGTCCCAAAATACACGGGAAGAAAAAAAGGGAAAAGGACCGAGTAGTTAGCGGTGGAATTGTAGATCACCGAAATTTAGAGTGGAATATGTATATAACGAAACAAAAAGGAACAGAGTTCAATTGCGCCAACTCGGCAACCGCGAGCATAAAATTCACTAAGTATGAAAAACAACAGCTGGCGGTCCAATTCGCCATGCGAGGATATATATGGAGATGAAATTGGTCCCAACCCAACAACCATGGACATAAAATTGTCCAAGTATCGAAATCAACAACGGTTGGTCAGATTCATCATCTGATTATATAGATGGAGATAAAGATATGTCAGCCCGCCAACGCTGGAGCTTCATATTTCGTGAACCCGACAACAGGAGGATCCAAAACAGGCTGAGAAGGTGTCTGCAGAGGAGACGAGACCCAGACCTTCTAATTGTATCGTTGCGAACATTTGAATGCATAATCTGTAACATGAAAGAGCGAACGATGTCCGATAGTCAATTTGTATATTGCGGAGAGTGCAATCCCAATTGTTTCGTACCTCTATGTCTAGTTTTCACTACTAAGAGCTAATTTAGTATTCAAAATAATTTGTTAGATACTGTTAGATACTTCACAAGGATTAGCATCCATAAACAATGACAATCTCCACCCCGCCAGTTTTGCATTTCGTGTGTCAATTTCTATATCGCGGAACTGGGAGCATTGTTTGGAGGACACGAAACAATAAAAGTGAAATCTTCAGTCAGCCAGTCTGCAGGTTCGCTTTTCAATTTGCATATCATGGAACTCTGGGTGCTATTTGTAGGCCACAGAACAATGGAGGCCCAATTTTGAGCCCGCCCGCCCGAGAACCCGCGATCCAAAATATCGCTAGGTATGGAATGCAAAATTTGTACATGCTCTATAAAATATCATGTCCATATTTTATAGTCCCATAATACACGGGAAGAAAATAAGGGAAAAAGGACGGAGGTGTTCACAATGGAATTGTAGATAATACATGGGAAGAAGAGAAGGGAAACAAAACTAAGTATCTCGCAGAAGAACATCTAGTGTTTGATTATTAATCCAAATGCTTGCAAAACCATGCTGAGTTATGACCAGGTAAGGCATAAATTGCAGATCACGAAAGTATCTTTCATACCATTGTGTCCACTTGTCACTACTAAGAACATTGTTGATGTATATCAGGAAGGACGCGAAGTTGCCGGCGATGGAAAGCAACAACAAATACTTTGAACAAAATTAATGTATACAAGGAACCCACGGTGGAATTGTAGATCATAGATGTTTTGAGTGCAAGATGTATATAGCAGAACGATAAGCAGTTGGGTTTGCAAGCGTCGGCCCCGCAGCGGTGGGCATAAAATTGGCTAAGTATGGAAAGGAACAACGGTCGGTCGGATCCGTCATGCGAGGATATAGATGGATATGTTAAAGCATGAATTGCGGATCATGGAAGTATCTTTTGTACCACTATATCCACTTGTCACTAGTAAGAGCATTGTTGATGTATATCAGGAAGGATGCGAAGTTGCTAGGGATGGAAAGCAACAACAGATACTTTGAACGAAGTTAATGTATACGAGGAACTCGCGATGGAATTGTAGATCACAGATCTTTTGAGTGCAAGATGTATATAGCGAAATGATAAGTAGATGGGTTTGCAAGTGCCGACCCCGCAACGACGGGCATAAAATTGGCTTAGTATGGAAAGGAACAACGGTCGATCGGATCTGTCGTGCCAGGATATAGATGGAGATGAAGACATGTCAGTCCGCCAACTCTGGAACTGAATACCATAGAAATGGCAGTAAGTATATATCCAGAAATCAATAATGAGCGGGAAGAAGAAAAGGCCAATTCGTATGTGTCGATCCGACAACCGCCACCATAAAATTTCCTAGGTATGGAAAGGTACAACGATTGGTCGGAATTTTCATGTGAAGATACAGATGGAGATGAAGATATTTCAGCCCACGAACCCTGCAACCGCCCATTATAGAAGGATGACTAAGTATAAAACTATAAATCCATAATGGACAAGAAAAGCAAAAGGGGAAAAGAGATAAGTATCTGAGAGTCGAAAAAGCCTTTTTTTCCATTTATTAATGGCAATGTTTTCGAACCTCTGTTGGGTTATCACTAGTAAAATCATTAAGTGCAGATCATTGAAGTTCTTTGGCTGCAACATGTATATGACGAAACAGGGGACATAGGTGTTGGGTACCGCGAACCCGGGGCCTAGTGCCCAGATAATTGTCTAAGTATTGGCCAAGACAAAGTTTTGATATCTATTTCAATATTTCTCATACTAGTATCTATCAATGGAGAAAGTATTCATATTTATCTGAATAGTATTCATACTAATATATATTAATGGATTGGTTCTGTTTCAAATGAAAATGATCTCCCAATTTGTAAGATGCTCTTTGGCTCACAAATTTCGTTGAAACCACGAAAATTTTGACTGCAAGATGCAAATAACGCAACAAGAAACATGAATTTGCATTCTGGTCTCAGTGAGATAAACTCCTTATCATCTATTCATATTGTATTCGTTGCAATGACATCAACAAACACCTTTTCTCCATAAACATCAATATCTAAATTAAATTAAATGCAATCAAAATTTGGTGTGACTTTAAGTAATTAAAGCATAAATTACAGACTACAAAAGTTCTTAGGCTGCAAGATGTATATGAAGGAACATTGGAGATAGTTGTTTAATACCGCAAACCCAAACATAATTGCCTAAGCTTTGCCGAAGAGGAAGTTTTTTTGTATTTATTCCAATAGTACTGATATTAGTATATATGCACAGATATTATCAAATAGAAGAAGCTGCAATATATCCAACATACTTCACAGGAACATTGCATCAACAGTTCAGCCGCCTTGTTGTAACCCATTAATTGATTCTATTTATGGAACCCGAAGAATGGGACCAGGACGGGTCCTCCAATTTCTTTCTTTAAATACAGGGTTGCCGCCACATAAGTATGGCCTATGAAAAATTATTCTTAAATGTAAAATGTAAACAAAGAATAGACCAAGTTTTATTTAGATTGAAGTAGTGGGCAGCATAAACAAAATCTTGTCCTTCATGTTTAACGACACAGGGGAAGAAGGTACAAAATACAATTAAAACAAATACGAGAAATTGGAAAATACTGTTAAAAAATAAATCAAAATTATTCTATATTCAAATAAGATGTGCTAAAAAATACAGCTGAGGCTATTTGCAAAAACGATTGCCATTTTTCCTGCCATCGACCAATAAAAAATATGTACATTGATGAAGCTTCTTCACAGTTTTCTTGACGTTCAAACTCTTTATTTGTAAAAAATGAGCTGAATATCAATTTTGGCTTTTCTACTTAATCGGTGTTGCCAAGTACATCTATCATGGTTTTTTGAATACCTTCTCTCTTCCAGATATGGCCTGCTTGCAATGGTTGCTTATTCAACATTCCATTCTTTGTCAAGTATTAATTTCCCTTTGTCGTCGAAAAGTTGGGGTTTAAGGTGCTTTCCTTGCAATGTTCCTGACCCTTGACATCCGAGACAACTTAGAAATGTGATTTAGGCCGATTTCAAAGTGGACGGAGTCATTTTATGTCACAACAACTAAGGAAGGGGAAAAAAATTCAAGTACGTAGTGACTGGTATTCTCCCTGTATTCGATCGTCTGGTTGGTTGAGAAGCCTGGCTGAGGATTTGTATGTGGAACTTCTTTGATTTATTACAATAAATTGGAAGAAACGTCCAACCCAGATGCAAAATGAAACTATGTTGAGGTACATAACTTCTTCGGGCAGCAGAGGTGTGGCAAGTGCATCAAATGTTGCAGAATGCACCAGCACAGGTCTGGCAAGTGTATCAAATGTTGCAGATGGCATCATAATATATCTTTCCTCATAGCGGTGGAGGTATGGCAGCCCACAAAAAGGTTTGGAATGTTCAGAGGTGACGCCAAATATGTGGATTCTGCAACTACATCCAGAGGAAACCGAACAAACTTTGACAAAGAGCATAGCTTTGTGTCAAGTCAGCTACCAAACCCACATGCAGGTCATCAAACTATGAAGTAGAAACTTTTTAGTGATAATATGTCGTTTTATCCACCCATATAGTTTCTGTTACCCGCCTCTGAGGTAGACACATACTTGTGCAATCTCTACAATTCGATACACTTGTCAAATCTGTGTTGTTGGAAGAAGCTATTTACTTAAACGAAGAACTATTTTTCACGTGACCTCAAAATCCATTACAATTGCCAGCAAGAAAACAAAGAAGTTCAACCAACAAATCTCCGGGCAACCTTTTCAACCAACCAAAGCATCGAACATAGGGAGAACACCAACCAGAACATACTTGTTCTTTTTTTTCGTCCTCTCTGAGTTTCTCTTGTATAACAGATTTTTTTTTTTACTCAAAGGTCACGTCACATAAAACCAGTCTCTCTTCTTTCATCTGCGCCTCGATCACATCTCTAAGTTGTCTTACATGTCCATGACCAGGAACATTAGAACGAAGGCACCCTAAAGCGCAACTATTTGATGATAGAGAGAAATGGCAATAAGTATTTAAAAGCAACGCTGGATGGTCTTCCCTAGATTTTGTGTTGATTCGTTTTAATGACAGATGTTCTTGATATTTTCACTTATTAATGCCAATATTTTTGAATATGTACGCTCAATAGTGACTAGCAACACGTATTAAAATTCCCATATCCGAGCAGATTCTCAAATCTGACATCTAAGATATGCACAATATTAAAGAGGGACATGACGTCAAGGCCTCTGTGAGTGACACGTTCGTGAACTATGCTAAAAATTTTAAGAAAACTAAAACTGCACAAGCAAAAAAATAAAATAAAAAGTATTTCGCAAATTCAAAATGCAGGCAAAAAGAAATTACCAGATCCCATAATATTCGCATGTCTATTCATTTTAATGGGAGATGTCCTCGAGCTTTCCAGTTATTAAATCCCATCATTTCGATGCACAATATTAAAGAGGCACGTGACGTCAAGGCCTCTGTGGGTGACATGTTCGTGAACTATGTTGAAGCTTTTAAGAAAACTAAAACTGCATAAGTAAAAAAATAAAATAAAAAGTATTTCGCAAATTCAAAATGCAGGCAAAAATAAATTACCAGATCCCATAATATTCGCCTGTCTATTCATTTTAATGGGAGATGTCCTCGAGCTTTCCAGTTATTAAAGCCCATCATTTTGAAATGCACAATATTAAAGAGGGACATCACGTCAAGGCCTCTGTCGGCGACACGTTCGTGAACTATGCTAAAGCTTTTAAGAAAACTAAAACTGCACAAGCTAAAAAAAAATTGCGCAAATTCAAAATGCACGCAAAAAGAAATTACTGGATCCCATAATATTCGCATGTCTATTCATTTTAATGGGAGATGTCATCGAGCTTTCCAGTTATTAAAGCCCATCTTTTCGAACCTATCTGGTTGGTTATGACTTTTGAAAACATATTTAATGTGTATTGGGAAGCGTTGACGGTAGCGGGGATGGAGCCCTATGTAACAGACGTCACTATTATTTTTTTGTTTTTGTCGACGAGTGTATGTAAAACATACGTAAAGAAAATTAATTCGAGCATGTTAGTTGTTTTTGCACGAGCCCTTGAAATTCAAATAATCCGCAAGTCTGATTGTCGATTTGTATATCTTGGAACTCTCCATGCTATTTGTAGGACACAGAACAACAAAGACCGAACTTAGAGCCCACCACCCCGAGAACCCATGATCCAAAAAATGCTTACCATTTTTTTTGTGTTTTTGGTCTACCGGGGTATGTAAAACGTACGTAAAGTAAACTATTTCGATAATGCTAAATTTTTTGGACTTGACGCCCTTCAAATTCAAATAGTCCGCAAGTTCGATTGTCAATTTTCAGCCGCCTACCTCGAGAACCCGTGATGCCAAAACTGGCTAAGTATGGGATGAGGGCTCTGTGCATGCTTTATATATCTACTTTATAAAATTACATATTTCCTATGTTTAATTTATGTTGTCCAGGAAACCTATAATTTGATAAATTTCAATGTCTTCTGTCCAGGAGCCCTTCTTTTAAAGAAAACTAATTCGGAAATTCTAATGTATACACCATAGTTTGATACAACCTATCCACGAAGCCACGTCCATAAAACTGGCTAAGTATGGAACTGAACTGCGGTCGGTCGGAATGATCGCTGAACTCTCTATGCTATTTGCAGGGCACAGAACAACAGAAGCCCAATTTTCAGCCCACCACCCCGAGAACCCGCGATCATTAACTTATGTTGTCTAGGAAACATATAATTTCATAAATTGCATTCTCTTCTGTCTAGGATGCCTTCTTTTAATGAAAACTATTTTGGGAAAGCTAATGTATACACCGAAAATGACCTGTCATAGTTCAATAGAACCTATTCGCGAAGCCGCATCCATAAAACTTCCTAAGTATGCAACCGAACGACGGTCGCTCGGAATGACCACAAAAACGCGAGAAACTGGAGTCAAATGCAGTTTACAACATGAAAGTAAAAGGGAGAGAACAACTATATTTCCCACACGGCAAAAGGCAATCTCATAACTATGAAACATAGTAACACAGAATCCATGGAAAAAGCATCGACAACTATGAAATATATTTTGAGGCCGACAAACTCTGTTTCAATGCATAACAAATGCAATTTACATTGTCTACAATTCTTTAGTCTGTAATTTTATCTTAATAAGCCCAATTTGACTTATGTTGTCCAGGAAACCTATAATTTCATAAATTGCATTCTCTTCTGTCCAGGAGGCCTTCTTTTAAAGAAAACTAATTTGAGAAAGCTAATGTATACACCAAACACGACCTGTCATAGTTCAATAGAACCTATTCGCGAAATTGCGTCCATAAAGCTAGCTAAGTATGTAACCAAACGGTCGTCGCTCAAAATGACCACAGAAACGCGAGAAACTAGAGTCAAACGCAGTTTACAAAAGGAAATTAAAAGGGAGAGAACAACTATATCTCCCACACAACAAAAGACAATCTCATAACTATGAAACCATAGTAGCACATAATCCATGGAAAAAGCATCAGCAGTTATGAAATATATTTTGAGGTCGACAAACTTTGTTTCAACGCATAACAGATGAAATTTACATCACTTGCAATTCTTTAGTCTGTTATTTTATCTTAATAAGCCCAATTTGACTTATGTTGTCCAGGAAACCTATAATTTCATAAATTGCATTCTCTTCTGTCCAGGAGGCCTTCTTTTAAAGAAAACTAATTCGGGAAAGCTAATGTATACAACAAACATGACCTGTCATAGTTCGATAGAACCTATTCACGAAGCCGCGTCCATAAAACTCGCTAAGTATGCAACTGAACGACGGTCGCTCAGAATGACCACAGAAACGCGATAAATTAGAGTCAAACACAGTTTACAACAAGAAAGTAAAAGGGAGAGAACAACTATATCTCCCACACAACAAAAGGCATTCTCATAGATATGAAACCATAGTAACACAGAATCCATGAAAAAATCATCGACAACTATGAAATATATTTTGAGGTAGACAAACTCTGCTTCAACGCGTAACAGATGCAATTTACATCGCCTACAATTCTTTAGTCTGTTATTTTATCTTAATAGTATTCTATGCAAACTGAAGTGAAAAAACATGTAACCAGAGAGCCAACCGCAGATGCAACATCCCAACATTGAAAACCCCGGGAAAACAAGAACAAGCACCAAATAAGAACCCAACTAAGAAGCACCAAAAGGCCCAAGTGCAGGCGCAGAACCAGAACCCTGCAAAATTGAATCAAGCAACAATAAACAACATACAAAAAAGAAAGAAGTAAGCATCAACCACTCCCCCAGGAACGATGTTGTTCCAATCGCGATTGCAGAAACCCAAATTTGCAAACTGCAACAACACGAACAGGCAAGCAACAACAACGACAACATGCAAATAAGAAATCAGTAGCATGCAAAAAACAAGCATGGACCAGTGAACCAACAATGCCGCTAGAGCATATAAATTTTAAAAACGGAAGAAAATGTCTTCTAACAAGCCTGTTAAGTAACCATTCAACACTACCAAGCCTACTAGGTAAACATTTAAGTCTGTCAGAAATGCATTGTAAACATTTAAGAAAAAAATTCAAAGTGGCAAGTCTCTGACATATCCCAAAAAAATAATTATATTTTTTGTAACAATAGTTCGAACACTAGAGAATGCATTGCAAAGCCAAACTTTGGATATGCCACCATATCAAACATTGCCATAAATTCACCTAGCATAAAATGCTAAACCAAACATTCGAATTAATGCTAGCATTAATCCACCTTCGAGGAATGCATAAGAAAATATATGATTCAAAAAGACCATATACGATCAAATACTTTGGATATGCCAACATATATAACATTGGGAATAGCGAAGCCGACAATAAGACCTCCAATCCCTTGTTCAATCAGATCATGCCAAATATGTTACTTATATATATATATATATATATCGATGTTTTCAGTTCCCTGGTTCCAACAATAGATAATATGGAAATATTTGTGGTCAAAGGACAAACTAATATGAAGTCAATGATTTATCGATCGCTATAGTCCCTCTACGCCTATGGCAGGGACTAATAATTTCACCTACATACTCTTTGTCAAAGCCTCACAAACTCTCTTAGGTTGTCCTTATAAAATTCCCCAAAAAGTGAACAAATATTATAGTCTTTCGCGTTCTTTTTTATAAATAGAGCAAATAATACTACATCAAATAGTTTAAATCTTTAACAGAAAAATTGTATATAAATTCTACAACAAAGTATTCCCCATGTCTTATTTAAGGTGCCTTCATGTGATCCGGCGAATACCAATTCGCCAATCTGTATCTACACCTTCTTTGTATAATGCATCTTTTGATGTATTCAACTCTATGAATACATGGCTAAAGGTTATATGTTCAAAAAACTAAGTATTCATTTATAGTTGGTCAGCTAAGGCATGAATAGAAACACCATGTAATCCCTATTCATTGTTGATCCATTTGATAACAAGCATCAAATCCCTAGATACCTGGATCTGTAGAATATTTTTTTTTCCAAGGCCAATTTCATACAGTTCTTTAATGCCACTAATTCAACAAGGATATTAATTCCATCACCCAGATTTTATAAAATGAACTTCTAACAAATATAGTGCTTCCCAATACTACAAACCCTCTCAGGGCCTCAACATGCACCATCAAAAAGTCCCCAAGGGAGAGATTTATCAATTAGCAAATCCCCAACTTGTCTTAAGCTTGAAACTTTTAGACTCATTTTGCAGAATTGGAAAATAGCACATATCTATGAAAATACCTAAAAAGTATGTGCATATCTTCCTTCAAAAAATAAAGCATTGTGATCCAACCAAATTCCCCAAATTTTAGAAAAGAAATTGACTTGAACTCCAACTCCCTCTTTTGAAACCAACCCTTCAAGCATCCCTCTATTGAATCTCCTTATCAAATAAAAGTAAATCCAATCCACTTACCAATATCATGCAAGATTTGTTGAGCGAATGGACATTGTATGAACAGATGTGAAACATGCTCCTCATCCCTCATGCAAAGGATACAAATACTAGGGGCCATGTTTGTTCCTTTTCTACCAAAAATACCAGCTAGAAAAACATGGTCTCTTAAGGAAATCCACATGAATATCTTGATCTTCTTTGGAGTCCTTAGTTGCCAGATTTTTTTCCCCACTACCATTCCTTTTCCTAAGAAACTATCTGTGTGTGTGTGTGTGTGTATTGTGATAATTCATTAGACTTTTTGGTTGGTTATATCGATTTAGATTGGGTGAGGGATGACAATGATGGGAAGTCTACATCTATCTATATGTTTTGTCTTGGTTCATGACCCATGGTTTGGTCATGCAAGAATTAGAAGCCAAAGTTGAATATCAAGATGTAGTTAACACTAACATAGAGGTAGTATGGATTCCACAACTCTTGGGCGAGCTTGGTTTTCCAATCGAGACAACGATTTCTATATTTTGTGATTAATCAGAGTGTGATACAGGTTGCAAATAACTCTATTGCTCATAGTATGATGAAGCATGTGGAGCTTCATGCTCATTATTTGAGACAATTAGTACATGATAATGTTATAAATATTGTTTGATGCAGAACATATGATCTTGTTGTTGATATCTTTATGAAGCCTTTATCAAAAGCTAATTTTATGAAACGTTAGGTTATGCTTGGGCTTCAAGAAGCTACAATTATGGTGTGTCTATGTGTAGAAGTAATTTCACCTCTTAAATCTCCAGGTCATTGTGTTGATGGTGGGGGGTGTGTTGGAACAACATGCTAGGTAGGTTCATCACACATTTGAATCTTCTAGAGATAATAAGTTGATGGTCGATAGTTGACTAGGAGAGTCAACTAAGTGGTTGACTAAGTATTTGTCTGGTTAGTCAGGTCAAGTAGAACAATTGACTGGTAGACAAGCCAAGGAATATGGTAGGCACACTTGCCATTGTATGGGGACTAGATATTCCTCATTTCAAGGGAATTGGTTTCATATTGGCGCTATAAAAGGATGGACCTATGGGTCGATCTAACATACAAATGAATGGATGAATATGAAATGTGTTCTAATGCATTTTGATATGTTATTCATATATTGAACTACGGTAGCTTGTGCTTAAGCATTGCAATGTTGTCTCTCAACACCACATCTTCTTGGAATCATCAACTCTCTGATCTATCTAATTATATGGTTCTCCAACAAGATCTAATGGGTTAGGTCATTCCGGACATGTTGTCTAATTTAAACGTGCACGACCTCTCTCTCTCTCTCTACATGTGTGTGCGTG
>JZKD02S0087338.1:39570-49962 GCA_000966675.3 Picea glauca | reverse complement strand
CAACATGTACAAAATGAATCTTGTTGGCGAACCGAAGAATTTGATAGATCATAGAGTTGATGATTCCAAGAAGATGTGGTGTTGAGAGACACCAAGATGTGGTGTTGAGAGACACCATTGCAGTGCTTAAGCATACCGTAGTTCCATATATGAATAACATATCAAAATGCATTAGAACACATTTCATATTCATCCATTCATTCGTATGTTAGATTGACCCATAGGGACATCCTTTTATAGCTCCAAGATATAACCAATTCCCTTGAAATGAGGAATATCTAGTCCCCATACAATGGCAAGTGTGCCTACCATATTCCTTGTAATTTGCCTTGTCTTGTCTACCAGTCAATTGTTCTACTTGACCTGACTAACCGGTCAAATACTTAGTCAACCACTTAGTTGACTCTCCTAGTCGACTATCGACCATCAACTTATTATCTCTAGAAGATTCAAATGTGTGATGAACCTACCTAGCATGTTGTTTCAACAACCCCCCCCATCAACACAATGCCCTGGAGATTTAAGAGATGAAATTACTTCTACACACGCACACCCCATAATTGTAGCTTCTTGAAGCCCAAGCATAACCTAAAGTTTCACAAAATTAACTTTTGATAAAGGCTTCATAAATATATCAACAACAAGATCATATGTTCTACAATAAACAAGATTTATAGCATTATCATGTACTAATTGTCTCAAATAATGAGCACGAAGCTCCACATGCTTCATCATACTATGAACAATAGGGTTCTTTTCAACATGTATCACACTCTGATTAATCACAAAATATAACAATCGTTGTCTCGACTGGAAAACCAAGCTCGCCCAAGAGTTGTGGAATCCATACTACCTCTATGTTAGTGTTAACTACATCTTGATATTCAACTTTGGCTTCTACTTGTTGCATGAACATACCATGGGTCACAAACCAAGACAAAACATATAGATAGATGTAGACTTCCTATCATTGTCATCCCTCACCCAATCTAAATTGATATAACCAACCAACAAGTCTAATGAATTATCACAATACTTTATACCAAGTCGATAAGTGCCCTTGCTATAACAAGAGATGCTCTTTGCATCATTCCAATGGATTTCTCACATATCTTGCATAAACCGAGAAACCACACTAATAGAAACAAAATTATCATGTCAACTATAATTAAATATATAAAGCTACCAACCAGTTGTCAATAGAGGGTCGTGTTGACTTTCAGAGAATCACACCCTTTAGTCAACTTTACTCCTAACTGAAAGGGTGTAGCACAAGTTTTATAGTATTCCATTTTTAATCTTTGCAAAATATCGATTACATATTTAGATTGAAAAATAAAGATACCATCATCCATTTTAAAAATTTGGATGCCCAAAAAGAAATGTAAGAGACCAAGGTCAGTCATTTCGAATGTATCTGCCAATTGTTTCCTAAATCCCAAAATTAAATCAATTGTTTCTTTAATTCCAAAATTAATTCAACATTACTTCCAGTGGTGACTAAGTCATCCATATACAATTCAACAATTAAGATTTCATATTTTACATGCAATACATAAATACTATGGTCTAATTCACAGTGGTTGAAACTAGGATCAACAAAGAAACTATTAATATTCTCATACCAATCCTTAGGGGCATGTTTTAAACCATATAAGGACTCCTTCAATTGACACACTAGGATAGCATCCTTTTCAAATCTTGGGGGTTGCTCCATATAAATTTCTTCATTCAGATCTCCATGAAGAAAGACACTTTTGACATCCATCTAATGTACCTCCCATCGAAAACAAGCAATAAGTGAATGAATCAGTCAAATAGAATTCATCTTTGCAATAGGGGAAAATGCTTCAGTGTAGTTGATGTCTTCTTACCAAGAAAAAATCTTCACTACCAAACGAGACTTTTGTCTTTCAATAGCACCATGAGATGTGAACTTGGTCTTCTGAACCAATCAACACTTCACCACATTCTTTCCTAGCAATCGAGGAACTAAATCTCATGTTTCATTCTTCATCAAGGAAAACTATTCTTCAGCCATAGCATTATCCCATCCAATTATACCATGTGCATCTACATATGTATTTGGATCACGTGCCTCTAGCACATATTCCATTAGAGAAACACTACCATGTTGTTTTAGACTTATAGTCTTCCTTGAGTCATTGATGTCTCCTATGTCAACTCCTCCAGCTTCAATTTTTAATCAGTCCATCGAGGTAGAAAAGTATTCTACAATGAAGAGGTTCCTATACCAACAAATTCACTAGAGGACCACTCAAGGGTGCCAAAGAAAGTAATTGATTATGCAGTCGATGATTAGATACAAGTCGAACTAGGTAGATGATTCAACTGTCCATTTGGTTTTCTAATATGATACTTAATCAATCTAGTTTTTGTCGCAATTTCAAAGGGATCATTGTTCATCAAAATAGAAGAGGAATTCAATAGCTTAATACTTGAGGTATTCTCATCAAAGACAACATATCTTATAAGAATGATTTGTTATTTGAATGAGTGAGACAATCAATAAGTGTTTGACTCTTCATAGTATCCCAACACGATGCAATCATAGCTCTTTACATCCAACTTCTTCCTGCAATCATTTGGAATATGCACCCATACAATACATCCAAATATTATAAGGTTCCTGGCTGAGGGTTTTCTCCCACTCCATTTCTAGACATGGGTCATATCATAGATATCTTTAGTCAAAATAATGTTCAACAAATAATTTGAATAATAAATAGCTTATGCCCAAAAGTAAGTCAACAAACCTTTGGCCTAAAGCAAACATTCTACTATTTCAACTAAAGTCTATTTTTTTTCTTTCTGCAACTCCATTCCGTTGAGCTATGTGAGGTACATGCCTATGCCAAGAGATACCATTTTGGGATAGGCAGTCTTCAAATAGTATTCCCATATATTCTCCACCATTGTTTGATCTCAAATATTCCATAGGTTGGCCACATCAGTTTTCTGCAAATGCCCTAAATTCCTTAAACTTTTCAAAGACATGTCTCTTATTCTTTAAGAAATATATCCAAGCATACCTAGAAAATCCATCAATGAAGGTTAAAACATACCTTGCACATGCTAGTGATGGTTTATTCTAGGAACACAGATCACTATGGACAAGTTATTGTTGAGTCTTTTCTCTCCAATCTTTCCCTATTTCAAAAGGAGCCTAATGATGCTTTCCAAGCACACATCCTTCACACACTCCTAAGGGGGGACAATTTTAGGTAGTTCACTAATCATTTTATGTTTCACCATTATTTTTAAGATCCTTAAGAAGTTTATATGCCCAATTCATGCATGCCAAATTCTGCTTTGGTCATTGATCTAATCAAAGAGTGTAGTCAATCCAAATATCTTCAAGGAAGGTCATGAAACTTGTACAATCTAGCCTTAGGATCAAGGATTCCTTCAACAATAACTTCTTAATTATTGTTCACATCCTTCACAACAAACCAATCTAGCCAGAATTCAACCTTTTTACCAATCTGGTTAAGTTGAGATACAAACAACAAATTAGCACTTAAGCTAGGTACATGATACACATTAGTGATCACACCCTTATGACACTTGATATTTCCACAACCAACAAAAGTAAGTGCATAAACATCTACTACACATATTTTCTTTTCGATAGCTTCACTCAAGGAAGAAAAGAGAGAAGCATATTTAGCCATATGATGCATACAACTAAAGTTGACTATCCACTCACTTTGTGAAGTGTGAGTATGCATAGGCTGAGAAGTATTAACAAAAAACATGTAGTTTTCTACCTCACCTTCTAGAATTCAGTGCCAAGTATTGGTCAATTGTCTATTCAACGTGTCTCCTTCAAGGTTCCTAACCTTCTCTTCCAAATTTATAGTCTTCTTCTAGCAAGCCTTCTCTATATGTCTTAATTTTATGTAATAGAGGCAAGTTTTGTTCTTTCTACCTTTCTTAGTTGAAGTATATTCATCATGCTTCTTATTTATATTCTAGTTGATGTAGTCAACCGGTTTCTCATGACTACCTTGATGACCTCTTTCTTTATATTTTTGTCAGCCTCTGCATTTCAACAAATGAGCCTATTTCTTGATTTCTAATCTCTCTTCATTGAGTAATTTCTCCTATGTCCTAATTAGAAAACCAGTTAAAGAACCAAAGGTATAGTCCTTATGGTCTTCTTTTCTGGAATCCCAACTAGCACGAAATGTTGATCAACATATACCATAGGGTGTCTTCGGGTTCATGAGGATCAATTTAATGAGTTGACCATCTTTCTTCATAAATTCCTTTCACCATTTACCCAAATTCAATTGCAACTCCTTGACATGAGCCAAGTAGTATTCAATTATTTCAAAGGAGAGAGGATCCTGAGAGATTGACTCTTTCTTAATTTGCATAACCTAAATTTTGTCAGTCTTATCAAATAAAGTCTTTATCTTTCTCCAAACCTAATGAGGATAGTCAATCCCACTCATATGAAAGTGGATATCCCTTGAAATGTAGGTGTTAATAACGCCTACAACCTCATCCTTCTTCCCATCAGTGAAAAACTTGTATTGGTCATCCTTCAGATCTGGGATCATGGTCATTGTAAATGGCCAAAACACCTTACTTTTCAACCATTCAAGATCACAATATCTACCTTGGAACACATGATGATGATCTATTGATATAATCCATGATATATAGTCTACATGATACGGATTGGATCGTTATATTATTTTTCATCTATCTCGATGATTTTAGAGTAGAAAAAATTGGAGGAATAGACTTACAAGGTCATTGTAGTGGCAGGTCTCAGTTTGGAAAATTGGGGTTCAGAACCTTCTATAGCCATTTTGAGGAATCATATGACATTTTTTGGGGTTAAAAATTTCCTTGCATATCTAGGACCCTGTGACGTAATTCTACACATTGATACCTTTCCAACAGTGCAAAAATCGTGTCAATCAAAGCTTGTATGAAAAATTTATGTCTCTCGCAAGTTGACCTACCGTGTTGACCACCATGGTATGAGAGGATGCCACTTCAACACCCGTTACTCATGCATATGGGGTTAGCCACGTGTGTAATTTCAAGAATATTATAGAAGGTTCAAAACCCTATCACAATTGAGGATTGAGGAAGTAAAAAAACTACCCCTATATGGTTATCAGACTATGTTAAATACTGGGCCACTAGGAGGAGAAGGGGCTCCATTCTATGTTATTGTATTATGTTCCATAGCAGAGGAGAACAACTAGGAGTGGGGAATTAGAGAGAATAATAGAAGGGGTTAATTTTTTGCAGTATCCTAACATGCCAATGGTCTCAGGTAACTCCATAGAGAGTTCATTCTCCCATGTACTTGCATTATTTTCATACCAGAGAAAAAAGAGCAAAGCAACCTCACATTCTAGTTGGGTTTTCTCCCAGAAGGGTTTCCCAAAGAAAGTATTTGTTTCATTTTGTGGATGGTGTGTAATTGTATTTTACTATTCCCTATTTTCTACAATTTTATCTATTTCATGCATAAGCATAAAATCAATAACTAAATATTATGGAAATCTAAGGAATTTAACCTTCATAGGTATATTTCATTTTTATTTATCAGATATGTTGTGATGAACTATTCCAATGGAATATCCATGGTAGTTTAAAGATCTTATTAGTATCAGAGTAGGTTTTCTTAGGGTATTTGTGGAAAGTTGCAGGATCCAGGAATTGCCTTAAAGAGAAGTCACAGAAACCCTAGCCATGGCAAATGAGTCTTTTCATAACAACCTTCGAGATCCAGTAGAAGAGAGATTTGAGAGGTTGGAAGTGTAAGTCGTCGACATCAGTAGCAATACGAACCTCCTCATGGAAACTCTAACAAGAAATGTCAAACCATTCGTAGATGATGGAGGCTCTAAATTAGAGATCAGATCAGAGGGGAAATTAGGAGATCAGGAAGACCAAGGAAAGGAGTCGCAGAAAGAACCCAAGAAAGAGCAGCCGAGTTCGACTGACGTTAACCCTTCATGGTCCTTATTTAATATGGAAGCGAAAGTGGACATGAAGCCATACCAAGGTGAGATCGATGCATTAAAACTAAATCATTGGTTGCAACAACTAGAATTTTATTTTAGCTTTCACAATCCAGATGAAGAGAAAAATATTTCATTTGCTAGATTGAAGCTAGAGGGCCATGCTTTAACTTGGTGGGAAAGCCATGCATAAAAAATTAGGATGGAGGGTGATCTACCATTAACTAGGTGGGATGACTTCAAAACTATCATCAAGTCCCATTCTACCCTATCGAGTATGTAGATGACCAATGGAAACGGTGGTTCTACTTCAAGCAGAGGTAGGGACATAGTGTACAAGATACACTACTAAGTTCAGAAAGATGGCCATCATGTTGGGCATCTTTCCCAAGAACCTATATTTACTCCTAAAGTATCTAGAAGGTTTACACAATCATCTACGAAATCAGGTAATGATCTTCAAGCCAAGGACAGTGGATGAGGCGTGTGTAAAGGAACAATACTTGGAAAACATCGGCCAAAAGAAGGGGCAACCAAGTGGTTCGAAGTAGAAACAGAACAAGGAATCTTCCAAGGAGGGGAAGAAGAAGTGGAAAGGGGGAAAAGATAAGAATACTACAACCACTACATAATAGTTCAAATATCTCAACAACCATTGCAATCATTGCAACATTGATGGCCACACTGAGGAAAAGTGTTGGAAACTACATCTAGAGCTGAACCCGAAGAACCACAAGAAGGACATAAAGAAAAAGAATCTTCTAGTTATAGATTCGAGTAATCAGGTTGAAAGTAGCTCATATGTGGATGAAAATATTGTCTGCACATCTGTGTAGAAGGAGGTGAATCTGAGTAGCCTTCATCACTAGGAAGAGAAGGAAATTACCAAGCTCTTCCACATCAAGATTCAGGTCAAGAAGACCAAGATAGATGCTTTTTTTTACTATGGTTCATAGGCTAATCTCATAGCAACAAATATGGTTAACAAGCTTGGATTGGAGGTTCACGATCATCCTAGCTCCTATCCATTGGGTTGGGTAAACAAGGATGCAAAGATAAATGTAACAAAATAGTGTAAGATTAGATTTGTTGTAAGTGATGATTTTATTGATGAAGTGGACCTGGAAGTAGTACCACTAGATATATGTGGGGTAGTGTTTGGAAGCTCCTACATGTATATGATGGATGTTATCTTCATGTGGAGAGCCAATCGATATCGCCTCATCAAGGATAGGAAATCCTTCATCATTAACATGCACAAAGGTAAATAAAAAATTCCATTGGTAAGTGCCAATCAATCTAAGAAATTGAATAATTCTAGCAAGAAATATGTTTTACTTTTTCTAAGAAAAAATCAGTCTAGTGAAGAGTCATTAAAAGTAAAGACATCCCTAGAAGGATGTACTAAAGAGTAGAAACATCATTTGGAGGAGTTTCTACAAGAATACAGAGGAGTGTTATAGGAGCCTAAAGGGATACCACCTAAGAGGGAAGTGGAGCATGAAATCCAATTATTGACAGACTCCCCCTTGTTGAATATTGGGTTGTATAGACACTCTGTTTTAGAAGCAAATGAAGTATAGATGAAGTTGCAATAGTTTTTGGATCACGGTTTGATTCGACCAAGTACCTCACCTTGTGGGTCACCCATCATAATTGTTCCCAAGAAGGATGGGACTTAGAGAATGTGTATCGATTACAGGGCATTGAACAAGATTGCACTGAAGAATTGGTACCCTCAACCAAGGATCGATGATCTATTGAACTAGATCCAGCGTGCCAAGTACTTCACCAGGTACGATTCAAAGAAGAAGATACGTGGGAGATTGCCTTCAAGACAAGGCAAGGTTTGTATGAGTGATTGGTTATGCCATTCGGTTTATGCAATGCACCATCTACATTTATGAGACTAATAAATTGTGTTTTACACCCTTATATATATTCATTTGTTATTGTTTATTTGGATTATATATTGGTTTATAGAACTACCTGGGAGGAGCACATCTCACATCTTACGTAGGTGTTAGATACCCTAAAGAAGCACTAGTTGTTTTAAAATCTCAAGAAATGCGAGTTTTCTCAGCATTCTTTGGTGTATTTTAGGTATGTGATCAATGGAGGTGAGCTCAAGATAGATCTCGTCAATATGGAGGCCATCATGAAATGGCCAGTTCCTACAAACTGCATAGAATTTAGGAGATTTGTTGGGGAAGCACATTACTTGTGGAAGTTCATATTCATGCAATAACAATGGATAGTAAGAGTTTCCAGTGAAGGAAGAATCAACAGATGGCCTTTGATGAGATGAAAATAAATATTAGTCAACCACCAGTACTCGCACTACCAAACTTGCAGAATCCCTTCGAAGTGGAGACAAAGGTGAGTGGGTATTCCATGGGAGCAGTCCCGATGTAGGGAGGAAGGCATGCTTTCTACCATTCTGAAGTATTTCATGGGGTGTTCCTCAACTACCCTACCTACGAAAATGAGGTATATGCCCTAGTACAAGCTGTCAAAAAGTGGAAGCACTATTTGATGGTCAAGGAGACCATCATCCACACAAATCACTAGTCACTCTGGTATTTGGAGGCCCATAGTAAGTTGCAACGAACCAAGCACTACAAATGGATGGGGTTCTTACAACAATTTCATTTGGTCATAAAGTATAAGAAGGGTAGCACAAACAAGTTGGTGGACATGCTTTCACGACCACCCACATAAAAAATTACAGCTTTGGGAACTCTTATGCACATGGAGCCTTTTATCCATGATGCATACAACAAGGCATACAGAAAATATGAGGACTTCAAGGAGGTGTTTTAGTAGCTACAGGGAAAAATTCATATAAAATAAGGTGACAACAAGGTTGATTATTATTTTCACAATGGTTTACTCTACAAGATCAACAAGATATATGTCCCTGAAGGTGAACAACTATAGCTTATCAGAGAGGCTCACACCTCCAAGGTTGTCAGACATTTTTTTGTTGGGAAGACAGTTTCCAACTTACAAAGGTATGTGTACTGGCCCATAATGCAATAAGATGTAGCATGGTATATTAGAGGATGTGTAATTTGTTGTACTAGCAAGCCCACCAATAGGAATAAAGGTTTATACCATCCCTTACCTATACCCACTCGACCTTGGGAAAGTATTTCCATGGATTTTGTGTGAGGTTTACCAACAACTAGGAAGGGATATGACTATCTATTTGTGGTAGTTGATAGGTTCAACAAAATGTGCATTCTCATGCCTTGTGAAAAGACCATCAAGAGATAGGAAGTAGAAAACATGTTTTTTGAATAGGTGTGGGTGCACTTTGGGATACCAAGAAGCATCATCATAGAAAGGAACACCATATTTCTCAGTGCCATCTGGACTACATTATGGGAGAAGATGGATACTAATCTCAAGAGGTATACAACATTCCGTCCATAGACAGATGGGTAGAAAAAAGTATTCAACAAGACTTTGATGCAAATTTTGAGGGGTTACACTCAAAATCATCCAAATACCTGCGATGAAAATCCGATCTATATACAACACTCTTATAATAGAATAGTCCACACTTATATTGGTAAGTCACCTTTTGAAACTTGCTTTGAATATTTTCCACCTTCACCCTTAGATGTTGTATATGGACAATAAGGAGGAGTGAGGGAGGACCTCACAAGAGATGCATTAAAAATAGAAAAAATTGTTGAGAAGATCAGGCAGATCCATTTGCAAGTACAAGAGACGTTCAAGAAGTCATAGGAAAAGTACAAGTCTAAACATGACCAACACATAACAAAGAGAACGTTTAAAGTGGGAGATAGAGTATGGTTATAGCTGAATAAGGAAAGATTGTAATGTTTTGGTAATAAGACCAAGGCTCGGTGGTATGGTTCTTTTGAGGTATTGGAAAAGGTGGGAGATAACACCTATAGAATCGGGCTACCCCCATACATGCACATTTACTCAACAGTGAATGTGGAGAATCTCAAACTCTATGAGCCCTCCATGTTGGATCAAGAGGAGGAGCATGTCCTACCTTTCATAGAGGATTTATTACCAGATGCTCAGGAAAATCTGGAAGAGGACATAGTTTTGCACAAGTGTTCCAAAACTACAAGACAAGGGCAGCATGACCTTTGGCAGGTTTGGTTGAAAGGACAAATTCTAGGAAAAGCAAAGGTGTATTCCAGAAAGAAGGTAGAGGAAAATTTTCCTCACCTCATTCAGTAAATATTTTGGGGACCAAAATCCTCCCTAAATGGGGAGATATTTTTTTTTTAACTAGAACGGTTATGTTGCATTAATCGGCTTTCAGGCAAGCCTGGATCAGAGAATTACATATCGAAAGAAGGTTGGTGACCTCTAACAGTGCTGCCAACCT
>JZKD02S0087338.1:22226-36492 GCA_000966675.3 Picea glauca | reverse complement strand
GGCAAAACCGCTTCTTCAAATCGCGTGTAAACGCTCAGGCTGAGACACATCCGCTGCCCTGGACCAGACTACTCCAAAGCGCATGCAAGAAGCACACAGGCGAGTCGTTGGTACCGGATCGCGCCCCCGCACACTCGAATACCAGCGTGAGGCGGCTAGGGTTTGGACCCTAGCCGCGATGATTCGTCTCGCCTCATGTTTCCTCAACTGCTATCGCAGATTGTTATGTTGAGGAAATTTTTTTAAAATGGGGAGATATTATCCAGATTGGATCATTATGTTATTTGGAATCTATATCGATGCTTTCAAAGTGGAAAAAATGGTGGAATCAGATTGCAAGGTCATTTTAGTGGCAGGTCCTAGTTTGGAAAATTGGGCTCCAAAACCTTTCGGAGCCATTTTGAATCATCATACGGTATTTTTGGGGGTTAAATCTTTCCCAACATAGCTCAAACCACATGAAGTTATTCTACAGATCAAGACCTTTCCAACGGTGCAAAAAATGCGTCAATCGGAGATTGTATGAAAAAGTTATGCCTCCCCCAAGTTGACCTACCATGTTGGCCACCATGGTATGAGAGGATGCCACATCAGCCCCCATTACTCACACATATGGGGCTAGCCATGTGTGTAATTTCAAGAATATTCTAGAAGGTTCAAAACCCTATCACAATTAAGGGTTGAGGAAGTCAAAAACCTACCCCTAGATGGCTATTAGGCTATGTTAAATACTAGGCCACTAGGAGGAGAAGGGGTTCCATTCTATGTTATTGTATCTTGTTCCATAGTAGAGAAGAAAAATTGGGAGTGGGGAATTAGACAACATAACATAGGGGTTTAATGTTATTTACTATCCTAATATGAAACATGTAACTCCATAGAGAGTGGCTTCTCCTCTGTACTTGCATTATTTCCATACCAGAGAAAAGAGAGTAGAGCAACCTCACCTTCTAGCTAGGTTTTCTCCCATAAGGGTTTCCCAAAGAAAATCTTTGTGTCATTTTGTGGATGGTGTGTGATTGTATTTTGTTGTTCTCTATTTTCCACAATTTTATCTATTTCATGCATAAGCAGAAAATCAGTAACTAAATATTCTGGAAATCGAAAGGAATTTAACCTTCATAGGTAGATTTCGGTTTTATTTATTAGATTTGTTGTGACGAACGGTTCCAATGGAATATCCACAACAGTTTATAGATCACTACAAGTTGAAACCTTAAGTCAATCACTATATATATTTGACTTGTAATACCCTTAATTCGAACCCCAATTGTAAATGAAAATGTAAATGTACATGTATGTCAGTGAGTCGTTGGCACCAAGTTTTGGTTTAGTTTTACGCTCACTTGAGTATTGCGTAATGATTGTTTACCAAAGAAAGAGTCTACACATTCACTGTGTGGCGCGCACCCGAGTAAGTGTGCATGGATTGCACATCAAGGGAAGAGTTTGCACATTCCATAGTTTCACACACACTCAAGTAAGTGCACGAGGATTACCTTGAAGTGCGCACTGGACCGAGTTATCTATGTGTGTGTGTGTGTATTTGAGGTTGGAGAGCTTGTGTGGTTATTGAACTGGTGAGTCAGGATGCAAAAAGGCTAGTGTTCCTATCCTTGTAAAATGTAATCACACTCAAATTATTAATAAAATCACATCTTTGCACACAAACCATTCAAATGAAAAGAGACGGGGGGATAAAATCTAGAGAAAAGGTAAAAGAGGAGCTAAGACAAGGAGGATTAAGTCAAAGGGAATATTTTATTAATATTTCCATAAAGTATAATTTATGGATATTTATTTATCCTAAGTTTCCAAGGGATGGGAACAAATCAGCAAGTGGCTAAAGCTAATTCTGAAGGTGACAAGTGTCTAGTTATGACCATGCAAATATATTGTTGAGACTTAGTGTATTTTGGGGGGGATTCACTCAGTTATCTTCATCATTTAGACCATTTGAATGGGGAACTACCGTTACCTTACCTGTAGAGAAAATATTGGGAAGAGGTTTCCATCTAGTAACCAAGGGATTTGTTGTTGAAGAGGTGGGTTGTCAGGCCCGTGAGAATTATCTCCAAGTGAGAGATTTGTTGTCAAAGAAGTGGGTTGTCAATCCTGTGAGAATTCTCTCCAGGTGATAAATTTGTTGTCAAAGAGGCAGGTTGTCAGGCCCGTGAGCATTCTCTCCAGGTGAGATATTTTTTAGGAATTGTTCCCTCGTGCACTGGGCATTAGTTACAGAGCTCTACGACTTCTTTTCCAACCTATTGTTGAAGCCTTGGAAGGGAAGTGGGGCAGTCGAGGGAATGTTGAGCAGAGAAGGGGCACACTTCCTGGGGTGAGACATGCATGTGGGGAATGAGAGATTGTAGGCTAGTTGCAGTAGTTGTCACCTTGGAATGAACAATTATGTTGATTATCAGACATTATCCTAGAATTAGGAATCATTTTTCCCTAGTGGAGTTTAAGCCCCAGCTCGGGGGTGACCTGTTGTTGAAAGTTTATGAGCAACATAGTCTATGGTTGGGAAGAATGTATGAGCTCTGTGCGCAGTTGGTGACTCTTTATAAAATATAAGTGTCCTTTATGTGCTTATCTAATTTTATTGTGTGTTTATTTACTTATGTCTAATATGGGTTGATTTACTGTATGATGTTGCATATAAGTATTTGTTGTTATTTTGTATAATTTTGTTTGCACATGTAAGTGTGATGTTTTTATTCAGTATTTGTTGCCGCACATGCAAAGTATGACATTTATTAAGTATTCATGTTAGTTAATTTTGTAATAATGGTCATAAGTTTTTGAGGCAAGGCTAGAATTATCATGCATGCTGGAAAATAATATGTGCGCACAAGAGGCTGGAATCATTGTGCACGCTAGGAAGCAATCTGCACGTACAAAGAGAACAAAATTAGCATGTGGCACCATAATGTTTGTGCATGCAGTAGTAACCATTTCTTCATAGTGGTTGCACGCGCAATAATACGTGTGTGTTCAGAATGATTGTGCAGGCAGTTATATATGTGTTAATTATGCTATTATAACTAGTGTTTGAGGAGGAAAAATTTGTGTGGCGCGATCCAGCTTGGGATCATGCTTGTTACTTTGAGTTACTACGTATATTTTCAAGTCTAACTGTATCAGTGAATGATATAATGTATAATCTGTTATAATTTTAAATTTTCTATTTACACAATTACAATTACTTAATCTGATGGCAACTGTAGTAGGATCACTGGAAGATAGACAATCAAAGATACAATAGAAAACAAAGATTATCCTGGAAAACCCTCGTGGGGGAGAAAAACCAGCAACCAAAATCCTCAATATATATTCCTTCATCCAGTACAATGATGTGCTATAGCTCTCCAAGAAAGACCAAGACCAAAACACCAAAAGAACCAGTCTCCAAGATTTTTGTGCTAGACCTTATTATGCGCTCCAAGATGCACAAGAGAAGTGTGTGAGTGTGTGTCCAAATGAGAGGAACATATCCTATATTTATACATAATAATGTCTCTTGAAGAGACATGACTCTTGACCTAACTAACCCATAAAACAGGGTTGACTAGCCACAATGGGGATTTTTACAATTATAAGTAAAATACCAATAATATAATAATTTATGTTGAACTGACTTGTACAATATAATTATAATAAACTTTTAAAGGTTTGACTAAAACAAATATACAATAATATATTTCGTAGTTACACCAAAAATATTAACACTCTCTCTTAACTAGGAAGGTATTCTTTCCAGACACAGACTCCAAGTATGATACCACACGAGCTCACATCCATTGACTGTTGAACATGTGAATCTATACATCCTCGAATATCCATAGTGCAACATGAATTCACCCCACGCAACCAAGGTCTGTGGGTAGCTCTCAATAGCCATAACATTTCCCTAAGACATCCACTCCATGTGATGCATCAATACCTAATCATGTGCATTCATGTCTCAGTGTCAACCCTTTTTCATGCTAGATGAGACCCACCAGACTCAGTGCCATCCCTTTTTCATGTTGGATGAGATTTTTCCATACTCAGTGCCAGACCTTTTTCATGTTGGATGAGTTCCACCTGTCACTCCCTCTGAAGAGGGACCACACCAAGTTTTTCCCTGAAGTTTGAACTTCGTCCTCGACATCAACTTGGTGAACACATTTGTAACCTGATCCTCACTAGTCATGAACTGGAGTGTCACTGCTCCCATTTCTACCATATCCCTAATATAGTAGTATCTAATCTCGATATGCTTCGACCTGTCATGGAACACCGGGTTCTATGACAACTTCATGCAACTCTGGTTGTCACACCAAATGCAGGTCACCTCCACTCTTAGACCAAATAACCTAGACAACAACTTCTGAATCCATACTACTTCTATGCTCGCTTCACATGCTTCCACATACTCAACTTCATCTGTACTAAGTACCATGCATGACTGCTTTCTACTACTCCACGAGACCATACTAGAGCCAAGACTGAAATACTACCAACCCAATTTGAATTTGAGTATCCATACAATCCAAACTCATGGTCATATCTATACCAGAGACCATGATCTAGAGTACCCTTAAGGTACCTCAACACATGTTTTGTTGCAACCAAATGAACCTATCTAGGCTGCTCCAAATTCTAACTCGGGGTGTTCACAGAAAAACATATATCTGGTCTTGTGTTTGTCAAATACATCAACGAGTCCACTATCTTCTTGTATAAGGTAGAATCCACAATATTTGAAGTCGTATCCTGCAACAACTTAAGATTTGATACCATCGGGGTAACCATGGCCTTATAGTCCAACATCGCGAACCTCTTCAATATTTCCACAACATACTTTCCTTGATTTAGGAAAATCCCATCTGATCTCTGCCAAACTTCTAGTCCCAAGAATTAGTGTATCATTCCTAAATATTTCATCTTGAATTCTACAACCAATTTTCTCTTACATTCAATGATGAGATTTTCCGCACCTGTTAGAAGCATGTCATCTACATACAATAGTAGAATCATCGGTTCACCATCCTCAACCTTAAATTGAAGGTTAGGTTATGCATTGCTCTCGGTAAAACCCAAGCTCATTAGAAAATTGTCAATCCTACCATACCATGCTCTGGGTGCATGCTTCAATCCATATAAATCCTTCTTTAATCTACACATGAGTCTCCATGTCATGTGTCTCAAATCCAATTGGTTTCTCCACATAAACTTCCTCTTTTATTTCACCATTCAAGAAGGTTGTGTTTACATCCATCTGGTGCACCTTCTATTTCATCATAGCGGACAGTGAAAGTATAGTCCTGATCGATGTATATCTTGCTACAGAAGAAAAAGTTTCTTCATAGTCAATCCCTTCCTTCTGAGAGAAACCTCGGGCCACAAATATTGCCTTATATTTTTCAATACTGCCATCGACTGCATGTTTCCTCTTGTAGATCCATTTCAAACTCACCATAGATTTTTTTTTGGTCCGGGAACCACATCCCAGACATCATTCTGCATAATGGATTGGTATTCCTCTGCCATGGCATCTTTCCATACTTGATTTTCTGCAACGTCTTCATAATTGGAAGGTTTTGCATCCATTATGTCACATAAGCATGCCATGTAGCTGGAATATGTATTCAACTTCTTACTTTCCCTTAAATATTTCTCTGGGGCACCGATTCTTTCTGCATCTTTGATAAGCTCTTGTACCCAAGCTGGTCTTCTCTTGCGAGAAGGTATCTCGGTTGGTTTCTAAGGTTCTACAATGTCATGATCCTCTGGAATGACTTCCTCTGGTTCAACTGCATCTGGAACTTTAGGAACTTCATTCTCTTCTCATGGATGATTTTAGGGGCTAAATTTCGCTCATGGGCTAATTTTCTATGGTTTTTCCAAAAAACAGATTCGTTATTCTAAAAATGATTCACCCAAATTCTATAAGACAAAATTATTTTACCTTACAAATCACCAAATTTTTTTAAAAACTATATTAAATCCTTAGAAATTTGAATATTTTTATTAAAATATCGCCAAGCATTCTATTTTTGGAATATGAAGGATTAGTATGATTCGCCAAGGTTTCTACATTTTAAAATAAATTTCCATCCTTAAAATCATCCCTGTCTCTTCTTCATGTGCCTCTTCTGCATGGATCTATTTGTATTTACTGAAAGCTGCATTCTCATTGCAGGTTACATCTCGGTTGATCTCCACTTTCCAATGACCATGAATGTATATCCTGCAAGCCTTCAATGTGTCACTATAACCAACAAATATGCCCTTCTATTTGGAAGGGTCCATCTTTGTCCTCTTTTCCTTGGGGACATGAACAAATACAAGGCAACCAAATATTCTAAAATAGATGACTTATGGATTCTCTCCTGAAAACATTTCCTCGGGTGTTTTGTTTTCAAGCACCTTGTGGGGACTTTTATTTTTCATGTACACTTTCTTCTTCGCTGCTTCTGCCCACAAATGCATATGAAGATCTTGATCATGGATCATGGCCTTTACTATTTCCATGATTGTCCCGTTCGTCCTTTCATATATTCCATTCTGTTGAGGGTTATAGGGAGTAGAAATCTCCCTCTTAATCCCAACTTCCTTGCAATACTCCTTGAATTATTCTGAGGTGAATTCACCTCCATTGTCAGATCGCAAGGTATTTATCTTCCAATCTATCAAGTTTTCTACCAGAGCCTTGAACTCTTTGAATTTTCCAAAAAAAACATTATTTTCTTTTAACAAATAAATCCAAGTTTTACGTGAGTAATCATCAATGAAAGATACATAATATACATACACACTTAGTGAAGTTGTCGACATCGGTCCACATACGTTTGAATGCACGATTTCCAAAACTCCTTTGGCTCTGTTATCGCTATTGGGAAAGGACCGCTTCACGCTCTTGCCTTATGCACATCCTTTACACACACCATCTGGTTTTGCTTGGATTTTTGAAAGAACTGTCACCATTTTTCTCACAACCAGAAGAGCTTTGTAGTGTAGGTGAGAAAATATCCTATGCCATAGTTCACCGGGATTCAAAATATCATGAACCATTGTGGAGTCTGAATGTCATTTTAATTTGTAGAGTCCTCCTTCTTCAACTCCAATCACTACATAATCATCAAGGGTCTTCCCTCTAGGCCACATAAGAACTTGACCATCAATATTAAATGTTACTCTAAATCCTTTCTTGTCCAATGTTGAAATTGAGAGAAGATTCTTCTTTAAACCTAGAACATAGAGAAATTCCTTCATATTCATTGGCTTGCCTGATTTTAGCTTGTAGGAAGCTTCTCCAACACCTTTGATTGGATATTGATAGTCATCACCCAATTTCACCTTGTGATCCGGATTATTTTCGGCATGAAATGAGAGCAGAGATATAATAAGGAAATGCACAGAGTTATCACAGATATTCAATAATATAACATAAATGTATCATAGATGCAACCATAAACAAAGATATACAGTAATACACGATTTCTATTAATCAAATAAATGTACAGGGACTGTAAAAATACAGAGTGAAAGACTCGCTAGAATGGTGGCAACTTATCTCTGAGAAGAGATGTGACGAATACTCGCATTCGCAAGAAGATGATTACAATGAGGCTCTGAAGGCCTTTTTACAATAAACTAGAATGCCAAAAAACCCTAGACATCCAAAAACCTAACCCTAGGAGATGAAGCACCAAAAGTCATGTGGGCCCTGTTTGGGTAAGTGAGTACATCAACTTCCTAGGGTCGTAACTTTTGCATACGATCTCCATTTTAGGCGTCTGATAGATCGTTGGAAAGGTATCATCGAGGAGATTCATTTTGGGGGCTCAATCATGCCTTCAGCTATCATTGAGAACCTTGATATCGAAAAACCTTCATTTAGGCCCTCAAAATGGCCCCAGAAGTTAAAACCTGCTAAAAATAGTAAATTGCCAAAATTGCTAAAAAACTATTTTGAGCCAGTCGGAAAAGGTGGGTGGCCATCGATATCCACCTGGATCACCTTGTGAGGTGAATATTTATGAATAAGTTTATATAGGGAGTCTTTATATCCCGTCATGTGCTTAGAAGCACCATTGTCTATCAACCAAGTCTCACTTCCATGAGTAACAATACTTGTGATGGATGTGATAAGAACATAATCCTCATCACTTGCTTAATCTTTCTTTACCACCTTCTTGGGAGTCTCATCATCTTCAATTGTGTGATCTTGATGCCTCTTACTTCCTTTCTTATTCTTAATTTCCATAATAAGGGGTCAATCCCTAACAAAGTGTCCCAATTCCAGACAACAATAACATATGATCTTTGAGTTATCTCTTTGACCCATATTAAACTTCTTAGGTAAAGAATTCCCTTTCTTGTTCTTTCCTTTCCTGGTGTGGGTGGCTAGGGATTGATCTTCATCTACAATATTTTATTCTCTTGTAGTTGTCCTAGCTTCTTCCTAGTTACAATCTTCCCAAAGCCTATTGAACTTGGGAGACTTATTTCTTGAACAAATTCCTTGGATGAATGCATCCCATGACCTTAGGAGGCCATTCAAGGTATTCATCACCATCTCTTCTCCTTCTACTGAGTCACCGGTGGCTTCTATCTACTCCTTGATTTGATTCACTCTTGAGAAGTAGGAGTGAATGCTTTTTGAGTTCTTCATTTTCACATTCTTCAACTGAGATCGCATAATCATTCTTCGATTTATGTTGCTTCCCTCAAAAAGATGAGTTAAGGTGTTCATCATTTGTTTTGGATAAGATAATGATGATACATGATGGATAAAGTGGTCCTTAATGGAATCTGCAATAATCCTTTTTGCTCTCACCATGTCCTTCTTATATTTTTCCTTAGCTTCATCTCCTTGAGGTTCTTGAACCTATTCTATAGTGAACTTATCCAGTTCATGTTCTTCAAGAAGGAGGGTTACTCTATACTTCCAGGCCCTGAAATTATCAACTCCATCTAGCTTCTCATCGATCTTTGTTCCGGTAGTCATCCTACATGGGACCACACAAAAATATGACCAAAATTGAAATATTGAACTTACCAATAGGTGTGCTCTACTAAGGAGAGTTTCTTGGAGGTCTTGTTTTGTAAAAATTACCCAAAAACTGGAAAAATGTCAACCTTAGGGTTTGTGTGAAACCTTAACTACAACATCTGCAAATTGGAAAATCAATCCACTGGAAAAGTACGCTAAGCTACGGTGAACCTTCTGATGGTATTGGTTTGTCTGACAACTATCTATAGACTGAAAATGGCTCCCTTTTAGACTTCTAGATATGCAATTGGCTTCTATTCAGGCCTGCTCTGATACCATGTTAGAATTTTAAATTTTCTAGTTACACAATTACAATTACTTAATCCAATAGCAATCGTAGTAGGATAATTGAAAGATAGACAATCACAGATACAATAGAACACAAGGTTTATCCTGGGAAACCCTCGTGGGGGAGAAAACCTAGCAACCAAAATCCTTAATATATATTCCTTCAACCAGTACAATGATGTGCTAGATATCCAAGAAAGACCAAGACCAAAACACCAAAAGAACCAGTCTCCAAGACTTGTGCACTAGACCTTCTTATGAGCTCCAAGATGCACAAGAGAAGTGTATGAGTGTGTGTCCAAATGAGAGGAACCTATCCTCTATTTATACACAACAATGTCTCTTGAAGAGACATGAATCTTGACCTAACTAACCCATAAAACAAGGTCGGCTAACCAAAATGGGGATTTTTACAATTATAAGTAAAATACTAATAATATAATAATTTATGTTTTTTTTTAAGTAAAAAAGGTTGGTTCCTACTATATTATATTAACAAAAAGAGATATAGCAGTACGGAGACCGCCAAATGTGTCGCCATTTTACCGGAAACCAGCACAACTTGGAGCCCATATGTTTCATCTAGAAGAAGGTTGTTCTGCCATCTGTCATGCCCGAGGGAAACCAGGACAGATGGCCATGCATGGTCTTGAAACTGTTTGAGGTGGTACAGAGATATTTTAGAAGCCTAAACATGACTCTGAATGATAAAAACTAAAGCAAAAAGAAGCCTTAGCATGGTTGTAAGCATAAGAGAAAACCAGACTAAAAATTAACTAGACCAAATACCCGGTGGCCCTGTCGTCCTCGTCCTCCTGTTGCACTTCTTTAGCTTGCATTACGAATGGTTGGGTGCACGTTGGGCATTTTTTCTTCCTTGGGGCATTGGAGTAACCGTAAAATAGCATATCCATACGTTGTCTCATTAAGAGGACCCTATGTTCCTGGTCTGCCATCTATCCCCTTAATTCGAACACAAATTCCAAGTGCGTCGGATAGAGGAAGGGTGGTGGGTTTCCAATCTGTTCATGCATGGATTTGGTGGAAGGTGGCATTGGGGTTTCGTCATCCTCTCCCAGAGTGACCTTTGTCTCAATTTTCGTTGCCTCCTCTGGAGCTACGTCGCCATCTTCCTTGTCCTTGACTCTTGTGTCTTCCTGATGCTCACCTTCAGTAATGGCTCCCTGCGATACCAATTCCTCATAACGTACTTCCTCGACGTAACAAGTGGGTAATTCCTCACAATGCCCCCCCACTATGCTGCCCCTTGCTTGATTTTCAAGGGCAATAAGAGAGTTTACTTTCTGAAAAGGTCTGAGCATCTGAGTGTGCTCCTCCATCGAAAACTCCTTTGCATATACCCTGGGGGGGAGGTTGTCCGCATTTTCTCTTTGATGCAGAATGGTGTGGGCCAGCGAGAGTGCTTGTTCCATTTGTTGTATCCTCTGTCATTGAGCAACGTGGGTATACCAAGTCGAACCATGACGAGGTTTACCTCTCTCCCTAGGCATCTTAGTGAAGGAGAGGATATCAAAACCGCACAGAGTGGAGAGAAGAATGCACCAGCGCTCACAAATGGTGGAAAGATGCAGAGCAAGGGTGAGATGAATGTGATCACGCCTCATCGCATTCAAATTATTGGGGAACGACAGGACATATCTCCACATTAACTCTTCCATATTAAATGTTTGTAGGGCTGGCCCTTTCCCGCGAGGGAGAGGTCGCTTATCCGGAGGTCAGCAGTAATGTCCAACTCCCATTGTTAATGTTGAATAGATGGAGAGTGACCTACCTCATTTAAGGTGAGGCCAGGCATTGTGCCAGGTGTCTGAGATATGCGTCGTGTCACCCCATCCAGGGTAATAATTTATGTTAAGACGACTTGTACAATATAATTATAATAACCTTTTAAAGGTTTGACTAAAACAAATATACAAGAATATCTTACGTAGTTACACCAAAAATATTAACAAGATCTACACACTAGATATTATTTTTTTGGACTGGCATTGCTCAAGAGTAAGTTGGGGATGTTACAGATTGGTATCAAAGAATTTTGTAAGTGTTGGTAATGGGGGACGTTACATGAATCAATAAGAATGTGTCTATATGACAACCTCCAAAGGACTTGTAGACAATAGGGTAGGTCTTTAAACTAAGTTTTTTGATACCATGTTGGAGAACCAATGAATTAGGTAGATTAGAGAGCTAATGATTCCAAGAAGAGATGGTGTTGACAAACACCAATACAACACTCAAGCACAAACTAGCACAACTAAATACATGAAGAACACATCAAAATGCATTAGAACACATTTCATATTCATCTATTAATTTGTATGTTAGATCAACCCATAGGGCCAGCCTTTTATATCACCAAGATGTAACCAATTCTCTTGAAGTGAGGAAGATTTAGTCAACATACACCAACAAGGGTTCCTAACAAATTCCTTGTAATCTCCCTTTTCTCTTGTCCTCCAATCAACTATTCTAGTTGGCCCAACCAACTAGTCAAATACTCAGTGGACCACTTGATCAGTTACTGATTTAACTCTCCTAGTCAATTATTGACCATCGACTAATTGTCTCCAGAAAATACAGAGGTGTGATGAACCTGCATAGCCTACTATTCCAACAAAACTCTGTGTGTGTGTGTGTGTGCATGCACATTTGTGTGAACACATTTTGGAAGTGACATTGAGGAGACCCTAAATGACTCTTGATCATTATAGACGAGAGAGTTCGATCTCTTGAACAAAAGACAAATCAATATAAATAGAACTACATAAACCTTAAGATTTTGATTACTTAACAAATGTACAATACTTATTGATTTATTTTTACATGCATTGAATATGAAAATACAACAACATGGTATTTGTATAATTCAATGTACAATAAAAAATCGCAAAGCAATATTGATGAGTATCTCCAGAGTGTACAAACTAATCACATATCAAGGACATGTGTTGCATCAACAACACCATTTAAGATCTATATTTGGAGTAGCATGTATGTGTCATTTTAGCCAATCGTCTCTTATCTATTTCATTGTGTATCTTTTGTGATATGAATCATGTACTCCAAAAGTTCTTTTAATTTAGAGAGAAATTCAATAGTTGGATATATGTGATGAATAGGAACATTACTTTGTGCTTGAATTTTGATTTAAATGTATAATAAAACCCTTTGATTTTTTGTTATTTCTTAACAATATTGATGTATCATGGAAAGGTGAGCCATATCCATAACTAGTGATCAAAGAAAAAGAAACAATTACTATATTTCCAACAAATTTGCATAAAAGTTAACATTGTAATACTAGGAGTGATGGCAGCTAGAATTAGGTATGTGACATGATCTACAACAACTTCAAATTTAACTTAAAATTTGAAATGTTGTCACATTTGCATTCCACCACTAACTACTTCAAGAGCACCTCTTCCCTTGTTGTATAGGTTAAAATAGATGATAATTGCATCAAATCTTTGTGTTTCCTAATGGATACCTTGGTGTTGGCCTTTAAAACCAACATTACTCAAGCAACTTCAATGTAATTCTAACTTTAAAATAATTCAGGTATTCTTCTTGTTCTATAAAGAAAGAGTAAAGTAATTAATGTGAAAACATAACAAACAATAAGAAGATATGCCACTAAAAGCAATTTCTTGTATTTCATCATATAAGTAATGGTGACATGAAAAAGTGGTTCTAGAAAGACATGGAATTAATGTTATTAGCAATGTTAATTAATACAAAAGTAATGCAAAAGCATATTAAGGTACATTTCTGTTAAGGTTTAAGCTATTATTAGGTTTATTTTTAATTCACTAGATAACCATAGCATAGATAGGATCACTAAGAAATACACAATCACAAGAGACACGTCATTTATCTTGGGAAACCCTCATGGGGGATAAAACCGAGCAAAAACTTCCTTAATATAGTTAGCCAATACAATGCCAAGAGAATAAACCAAACAATACAGAAAGTACTCTCCCAAGTATGCGCCTCTCTCTCTCTCTTCCTTCTTCTCCAACTACAGCTCCAAACTTGCACTGTGATGAACAAGTGAGTGAGTGAACAAATGAGGTGTTGACCTCCTTTATTTATACAATCTGGTAGGAGATGAAAGGACATGTCTTTTCACTGGCAGGACTGACTTCTCTTTTTGGGTGGTTATAACCACTTTAATATATTATCTGGATCGACTTCTCATTTATGGGTGGTTATAACCACTTTAATATATTATGTGGGCTGACTTCTCATTTAGCATATTACAATTAGGGTTTGACCAATCCACAAAAGGGGATTTGGTCATTTACAATACCCGACATGATCAATCCACAAAAGTGGATTGATCTAATGAATAATACATCAATAATAAATAGAATACTCTTTGCAGTTACAATATTTCAACACTCCCCCTTAACAAGAAGGGTAATCTACAACAACATCAAGTGAGAGAGAGGGCATCATCATCAACAACATCTTGGAACACTAATTGACATATCTATAAATCATCGAAAGTTGTTCTCATCATCATCGTTCACAACATGGAGCTGGAGTAGCATCATCATCTTCTTTAACATGAGGCTAAAGTAATATCATCAATATCTTTAGCATGAGGCTAAAGTAACATCATCATATTCAACATTAAAGCTAAAATAACATCATCATAATCATCTTCAGCAAGAAGCTGAAGTGGCATCATCATCTTCAACAAGCAGATGAAGTGGCATCATCAACATCATCTTCAAGAAGAAGCTGAAGTGGCATCATCATCTTCAGCAAGCAGTTGGAGTGGCATCATCAACATCATCTTCAGCAAGAAGCTGAAGTGGAATCATCAACCTCTGCATCAACATGGATTAGTATAACACTAATACATCATCATCATCATCAATAACAACAACAACACAGCACAAAGAG
>JZKD02S0087316.1:11345-25038 GCA_000966675.3 Picea glauca | reverse complement strand
TTTTTTCTTATATGTATTTAAGAATTAGATTCATTAGAAGCACCAACTTCCTTTTTTCTTCAGCTGTAACTAGAAGGAGGCTCCAACCCCCTATATTTTCAAGCTACAACCTGAGGGAAACTCCAACTCCCCAATTCTCTGGCTACAACCAGAAGGAGGCTACAACTCCCTATGTTTTCTGGATACAAACGAAAGGTGTCTACAACCACCTATCATTCCTCTGTCCAACTACCCTGAAATATAAATTTCAAATAAATGATGAAACCACTGCCACAGAGTCACTATGAGATATACCGCTGTAAACTTGTACCAATAACCTGTAATCAACCTGTACCGGTAATCATTCTGTACCAACAAATACCAACAGGTGTGTGACCTGCATATGCTGTAAATCACATATGTATGTGACATGTCTATAATTAAACCTAATATGTACGCAACCTGTCGATACTATAGCCTGTGTACACCTTCAAAAAGATAGGGTTTTCACCTTTCTGAAAATCAGACACTTTGTTGCCTATGTCACATCAACCTATAACCTGTCACTGTGTCCAATATATAGTTGTGCCCTATGCATACATCATCATATATATCCCTTAACCAAGTGCATCTATGTCTCTCTAGTCATGTGCCATACATATCTATACAATCATGATCAAGTGTAATAACCCTCACATGGACTATACATCAAACCCTCACTAATATGTAGCCTCAAACTACTTAGGGTGCATACATACACAGTCTAAATAAGAGGAGGTCACGTACGGTTGGAAAAAGCCATGGAATCTTAAGTTGCTGAGGGTGTCAGGTTCTTAAGGGTTGAAAGCAATTTCCTAGGAAGGTATACAATGATAAGGTACATCATATATATCTATAGGTTCAAAAGGTATGTCATATTGTTATGTGTAGTTGGATACCATTGTCTACATGAGATATGGTTATGGGAGTTTGAGGATTTTCCCTAGAGAGGATGTTGGTTGTATGGAACTTATTGTATGAGCTATATCTATAGAAATACAACACTGGTATGTTTGGTATTCATTATTGTTACATCTTGTTGGTATGAGTGTTGAGGCATATCTTGTATTTCTTGGTACATGGTTGAGGGTTTTTAGTTGTGATGTGTTGGTGCACTGCAGCCCGCGTATGTACACTACTTCCTCCACTGCATCCCGTGTACACCTAAAATACTAGGGTTTTTTTAGTAATTCTGCAACTTTGAAACTTTCACCGTCAACCCTTCTTTTCTGCCTCAGACTTGCATAACTTCTGATGTATCAATGAGTACCTGCAATACAATTTTCACAAATAATAGATATTCATGTGCTCATTAGGTGCAAATAGGAGACACTTGCTCTCTTATTTATACTCTCCAAGTGGCTTCCTCAAGGGGTTCTGTTATAACCAACTTTCCATTATTATTACTTGTCTTTCAATACATTATAAAAATATGGTAAAAGAACCCAAAAGAGAGATGCTTTATTAGGAGGAAATATTTGGAAGGTATATATATATCACTGTTAAATCCCATCGAAACTTGTTGGATCATTGATTTAGAGAATCGTACTACTATTGAATGTTGAAGAGTCTAATTGGGCCTCATTGGCAGGTACAATTCCTACTGTTGAATCAAAGGTAATTATGACCCCTCAACAGTACTCGAGAAGGGTTCTCCTCCTGAAGCAAGATCCTTGAATATATTGAAAAATTCTTCCACATTAATTATGGTAGTAGGTGGAGAGGTTTTGTTTGTTGGAGGAAAATTATTTTTAAATGGATATTTGAAATAATTTCTGATGGATGAGCCTTCGCCAGATTTTGTTTTAGATATACAATTTCATTTGAAAGCATTTTTACAACTCTTTGCAAAATTTCCATGTCTATGGAATCTTTATCTTTTTTTATCAAANTTTTTTCTTATATGTATTTAAGAATTAGATTCATTAGAAGCACCAACTTCCTTTTTTCTTCAGCTGTAACTAGAAGGAGGCTCCAACCCCCTATATTTTCAAGCTACAACCTGAGGGAAACTCCAACTCCCCAATTCTCTGGCTACAACCAGAAGGAGGCTACAACTCCCTATGTTTTCTGGATACAAACGAAAGGTGTCTACAACCACCTATCATTCCTCTGTCCAACTACCCTGAAATATAAATTTCAAATAAATGATGAAACCACTGCCACAGAGTCACTATGAGATATACCGCTGTAAACTTGTACCAATAACCTGTAATCAACCTGTACCGGTAATCATTCTGTACCAACAAATACCAACAGGTGTGTGACCTGCATATGCTGTAAATCACATATGTATGTGACATGTCTATAATTAAACCTAATATGTACGCAACCTGTCGATACTATAGCCTGTGTACACCTTCAAAAAGATAGGGTTTTCACCTTTCTGAAAATCAGACACTTTGTTGCCTATGTCACATCAACCTATAACCTGTCACTGTGTCCAATATATAGTTGTGCCCTATGCATACATCATCATATATATCCCTTAACCAAGTGCATCTATGTCTCTCTAGTCATGTGCCATACATATCTATACAATCATGATCAAGTGTAATAACCCTCACATGGACTATACATCAAACCCTCACTAATATGTAGCCTCAAACTACTTAGGGTGCATACATACACAGTCTAAATAAGAGGAGGTCACGTACGGTTGGAAAAAGCCATGGAATCTTAAGTTGCTGAGGGTGTCAGGTTCTTAAGGGTTGAAAGCAATTTCCTAGGAAGGTATACAATGATAAGGTACATCATATATATCTATAGGTTCAAAAGGTATGTCATATTGTTATGTGTAGTTGGATACCATTGTCTACATGAGATATGGTTATGGGAGTTTGAGGATTTTCCCTAGAGAGGATGTTGGTTGTATGGAACTTATTGTATGAGCTATATCTATAGAAATACAACACTGGTATGTTTGGTATTCATTATTGTTACATCTTGTTGGTATGAGTGTTGAGGCATATCTTGTATTTCTTGGTACATGGTTGAGGGTTTTTAGTTGTGATGTGTTGGTGCACTGCAGCCCGCGTATGTACACTACTTCCTCCACTGCATCCCGTGTACACCTAAAATACTAGGGTTTTTTTAGTAATTCTGCAACTTTGAAACTTTCACCGTCAACCCTTCTTTTCTGCCTCAGACTTGCATAACTTCTGATGTATCAATGAGTACCTGCAATACAATTTTCACAAATAATAGATATTCATGTGCTCATTAGGTGCAAATAGGAGACCCTTTCTCTCTTATTTATACTCTCCAAGTGGCTTCCTTAAGGGGTTATGTTCTAACCAACTTTCCATTATTATTACTTGTCTTTCAATACATTATAAAAATATGGTAAAAGAACCCAAAAGAGAGCTGCTTTATTAGGAGGAAATATTTGGAAGGTATATATATATCTCTGTTAAATCCCATCGAAACTTGTTGGATCATTGATTTAGAGAATCGTAGTACTATTGAATGTTGAAGAGTCTAATTGGGCCTCATTGGCAGGTACAATTCCTACTGTTGAATCAAAGGTAATTATGACCCCTCAACACTACCCGAGAAGGGTTCTCCTCCAGAAGCAAGATCCTTGAATATATTGAAAAATTATTCCACATTAATTATGTTAGTAGGTGGAGAGGTTTTGTTTGTTGGAGGAAAATTATTTTTAAAAGGATATTTGAAATAATTTCTGATGGATGAGCCTTCGCCAGATTTTGTTTTAGATCTACAATTTCATTTGAAAGCATTTTTACAACTCTTTGCAAAATTTCCATGTCTATGGAATCTTTATCTTTTTTTATCAAAAGGAGTTATGGCTTGAGGAGTTTTATTTTTTCCAGAAGATTCACCTTGTTCATTTTCTAACCTTGGGATACCCTTAAAACTAAGCATATCTTTTTCGACTTTTATTTCCTCTTTAAAAGTCACTTCTAAGGAATCTTTCTTGGATTTTTTAACAAACATGGAAATGGTGACTAGAAAGATGAAGTGTAAAATTCAATGGACACATCAACAACATGTTTAGAAGTATCTGAAATTTTATTTCTTAATGATAGAAATCTTTGATTTTTTCTTTAGGATGCATTTTAATTCTAGATAATTCCAAAACCAAAACTATTGGGATTTTTTCATCTCCAAATTTGTTTGAAAAAGCAATTTCAAAATCCTCCCAACTTGTGATTGATCCTTGTCTAAGAGAAAAGTACCAAGTTGAAGCTTCTCCTTCAAAAGTGTAAGGGAATAATCTACATACCACATATTCATGTTCAACGTTCATTAATCTAACAACAAGCATGAATTTCTTAATGTGGTTATCAACATACTATTTTTTTTAGCAAGGTCAAATTTTGGAATGAATTTCTCAGGATGCTTAGGTAAAGGATGTACATCCCCGAGAACAACAACTACATCTTGGTCGAGCCAAGGTATTTTATCATTAGGGTTGGCCATATTTCCTCTGGGACTATTTTCTTAAGGGTTTTCTAAGGGTTATTGTTCTAAACACTCTTCTTCAAAAGAATCTCTAGGAGTAACAAGAGGAGAATTAGGGGGAAGTGTCCACCAAAATTGATAGTTAAATATGCTTCTAGACCTACGTCAAAAGAATATTGTACTCCCTTAAATATGTTCAAAAAGAGATAATTAGGGGTTGTGACGATTGGACTACTAATGTTAGTTGGAAAACCGACATCGGTTGGTATTTTAGTTTTGGTTTGTCTATGTCTCTCAGGGAGAGGATATTTAATGGGTTTTCATATAGTTTCTTTACTCCAAGTTTGAGTTAGGGAACATGAGCGTTGGACCAATTGAGCAATTTCAACAACCTCGAATATGGGAGAACTTGATTTTGTGGGATTGAGTTGGAATGCACTCTGATGATTTGAGAATTGAGTAGGTGTAGGAACTAAAGTGGGCTACATGTCTAGGGTTTTGTCAAGGTAAGAGGTCCGGGGTACACTGTACTAAGTGGAATTTGTTTTCATGGAGTAGAATGTATATAATTGGGATTGAACAATTCTTCCTTAACCGGTCATTTTTAGGATGGCCCTCCTTCTAGCGCCAATTATGTTGATGGGATAAAATGGCGTATGTCAATAGTAAGGGAGAATTCCTGATGGAGAGCCCCAATTAGAATATCTCTCATTTGGGGTAGCCAAATTCAACCTGTATGTGGGATCGATTGCCACTATATTTTTTATTCAAATAAAATAAAATAAAATATACCCTAACAAATATTCTACTTCTAAATCTAGTCAACGAAAGCAAAACCTATGTTTGTTGTAGGAAAATTCCCTTGCGAACAGGTGAATGACCTCTTGGATCTTAGACCCCTATGAACAAGACAGAAAGGTGCTAACTTTGAACACTGACATTCCTTTAAACATATCTTAACTAATCAATAAAGAAGAGGAAGAAAGTATGAGTACCTTTTGATGAAGTTTGTCCTCACTCAATCCAAGTTGACCTTGATCTCTAAGTCCTTTAATGAGTCCTGCAATCCAATAAACAACAAATACAAAGCATACTTCCTATTCTACCATGATTAGTTTAAATATAGATTTATCCAAAGAGACAAGTCCATGAAAATGTACACAAACTTGAAGGAAACATGCCAAGCACATGTATTAACGAGAACTCAAAAGAGATACTTACAAACAATTGATGAAGTTGCAACAACCTCTCCAAGTCCTCCTCGTCCAACCCTTGCACAAAGCTCCCAAGACCATAAGTTTGATACCTCCAATTTGTTTTCTTCCTTATAAGATCATAAGTTTGGTATCTCTAAACTTATGCATGCCACTCTCCTCCATAGAAATCCCTCGTTATATATGATTTGGAGGCTTAACCACTATAGAGAGGATCACTCATTAGATCCACTAAAAAAAGGATCTCTAAGATCTTTAGGGAGAAAATATTTCTTAAGGATTTTAGGAAGGAAATATCTCTCAAGGATTTTAAGGAGGAAATGTTTCAACCATCCATGAGATCCTCCACCTTCCCTAAAAAATAGGAAACCAAATGTGAGGTTGATTCTCACACTTAATTACTTTCTTTTTCATGAATATTAATAATAATTCATATGCACTTGGTATTTTGGTATTCATGTAATATATCCCTTCTCCACATTGGCTAGTGATTGTGATAGGTTATTCCATGGTGTCGAGGTGTATGAGACACTTATATGACACTTTACGATGCTTAGGGAGAGGTACCTAGGTGTGAAAATTTCATGTGTAATAGAATGCCCCCTAAAGTGTGAGATGAGAAGAGAGAATGATGGCCAAAACACTTTACAAATCTTTAATGCAAGGGTGTGGAGTTGGAGAACCTGGAAGATGCTACAAACAACCATAAAAAAATATTAATATATGTTCCATTTACAAGGCAGGCATACCTATGCTTGGAATCTGAGATCACTCAAAGCATGGCCGCCGACCAATACACTGCGAATCCATGAAAAATATTGACTAATGATATGGCCACCAAAGATATAATGTGGATCCATATCTCCATGACATGAACTTATCCTAGCCACAAAAAATACAGAGTGGCGTTACGAGATGATAAAACATAGCCACATACCGATACAATGTGGATCTATGTGATAGTCTATATATCAACATGCTCAAATGATCTCCTTCATAGCCTAGGCAAAGAAAATAATAGAGTGAATTCTCAACCCAGGGTCTTCGTCCCAATCCCGATGTTGTACGAATATAGCCATATGAATAGATGTTTTGATGTCCAACATGGTAGAAACCACTTGATTACTGGTCAATGAGGTAAACCATTAACAAGTGCGAGGGAAATCACCAATGATGTCAATGACTCCCAAGGTACCCTAGTACATTCGAACGAATGTGAATAAATGAGCTGAGGTCGAACATTCATGGAATCATCCGATCAGAGGTCAATGTTGAAAACCTACTTTTGAAGGCGAGGAGGCCTGCCATTGAGGCATGCCGGTCCCAAGGTACTAACTGGTTTCTAAGTCTAATTCCTGGATGATGTGTTGAAGTCAACAGGAAGAGACTCGTCGAAGGAGGGCCTTGATGTATCCCCCATAAACGACACGAAAATAACATAGGAAAGTGATGTAAGATGATGAATCAAATGAGTATGGACTGACATAGGAAATGGAAACAGGTAATACTGCAGATGGATGGTTTGAAGTGAAAATTTCCTTGAACATGATGAGGCACGACGACTGACTTGGCATCATTGACTCGACGAGTACCAAAATGTAATGTGATGACAATAAGAGCATTCTTCGACTGGACGAAAAAGTATGGCGACACATGGAATTGGTATGACTTAGAGACAAGCAGATTACCCAACTATAAGATGAGACGTAAACAGGTTCCATGTTCAAGGGCGACAAAAGCTGCCATAAAGGATTCTCAAAAACTTGACCCACTTCCTTCAATTTCCCCCCCACCTAGATAGACGAGTACTTCTTTTTAATTGAACGAGCTCAATGAGGATAAGACATGCTCGATATAACTCACCTTCGGTAAGTTCCTCTTCCTTTGTTTAACGAATCGGAAGAAGTAAGGGTTCGCCCCCATATGGGTCCTTAAATGTGTAGTTTAGCGAGTCCAGAGAAGGAAAACTCAATGGTTTTTCATGTTTAGGAAGTCTAAAAATAACTTAAAGGTGACTCCAGGGTTGTCATTTTTCATAATTTTAGTCTCACGAGGCTGAAAAAGAGATAAACTACCACTCAAAAGATGCTCGCTCAAACCTTTTAATGAGTGTGAAAGGAATCAAGATCACTCGACAATCGTTTCATGTTTAGAGAGTGTAACATCCCGCTCTTACATGCACTGAGAGAACTTATTCTTTGAGGACACTTGCTTGCAAGTGATCCAAATTATTATACTATTGGGAATTTGATTATTTTTATGAGGTGTTATGAATTGATGACATGTTATTTTGTTGTATTGACATAAACATGTGCTATTGACTTGGTTTTCCCGAGTGTGCAAGATTTTGGACCTCGAGGATGCAGAGGCATCGATAAAACCCCTTGGACTCCGGATTGAGTTGGGGAATGGACTATTGGGGTTTGATTGTTGTATATATGACATTTGTGCATCTGATTAGATGATATGATTATGCATATTATTTCTGACATGATTTGTTGATGATGCAGGTTGACAATAGCTTGCCAACCAGACTCACATGTGGAGTGGAGGGGTCACACACAATAACCAGAGACGTTGAGGGTTAGCTATGGACAATAGTCCTGCCACATCCTACTAGCACTCCCACCATGGCTTGAACTATAGGTTAACGATTACCTAGTTCGAGAAGACCCACGATGTCATGAGGGCCGACTGCGATAGTCGCTCATGATGATTCTAAGAAACACACAATAAGGTAGGGGGCTTATTCCTTAGAGGCCCTTAGTCTCCCAAAAGATCACCTGGCGGAGTATTGACTCCAGGGGTTTTTGATGTCTACCAAGTCAGTCAAGAGGCGAATGGAACCCTTGGAGCACATAGTGTGTCCTGAAGGGCACATCGCGCAAGAAAAATGGAAAGAGGCGAGTGGCACCCTTGGAGCACGTAGTGCGTCCTGAAGGGCACGTCACACAAGGAAAATAGAATGAGGTGAGTGGCATCCTTGGAGCACCTAGTGCGTCCTCAAGGGCACCTTGCGTTGTTAAATATTAAATGAATAAACCTAGATGGCCTTAGAACGAATAACGTGATAAGAAATATTTAAAAACAACTTCCCTAATAAAATGTCACCCAACCTCGAAAATTAAAATCTAGGTCTAAGTGATACTTGTGATAAAAAATATATATTTATAAAAAAAATAAAAAAATAAAATAAATAAACAATAATAATAATCATCTTTAACCATATGACAAAGGGGGGTAAGAAACTCGATTAAATTATTAAAATCAAATTATGGAGGGATTTAAAATTTTAAAAGGAAATTAATTGTTTATCACATATGCTAATTAAAATTTATTAATTAAAAAGAAAAATGGGAAAAGGTAATTTTCTACACTTGCCATTTTGAGTTTTAAATGAAAAGGGAAAGAGGGAAACTTAAAAGAATTAGGAACTAGGAAAAAACAAGAAACATAAAGAGAAAGGGAAACATAAGGAACAAGCAGAAATACAAACTTAGTAAGGTATCTTGCATTTAGGAACTTTCTAAATTGAACTCAACTAGTGATTTAGTAAGGGGGTAAGTCATTAAAATGTGTAAGGGAATATGGGGACACCTAGGAGAGATTCTAGGAATTCTTTTAGGTGGGTGAGGGAAATAGGAGAAATTAATTAATTAATGAAAATAATTTATGGTGCAATGAAGGGGATGGGTGACACATGTACAGGGAGGACTTTTATGAATTAAATTATTGAACAATATATTAAATGGGATTTTGGGAAGGTAAATGACTTAGAAACTCTATATAAAGGAGGGAGGAGGAGGATGATGGATGGGTTTTGTTATGCGTAATGTTACACTGCAGAAATTTAGAATTGACTGACTTAGCTTGTGAGAGTTGGGATACCCAGCTCAGTGAGGAGTGGTAGCTCGACCTTGCGAGTTGAGCTATGATCTATTTGTTCTCTAGTTAGTGTGTGTGGCTCCTTTGCAGCTTGGGGGGCTAAGGGGGAATAAGAGTACCCCTAGCGTTGGCTGGGAGGTACCAATGAAGTCTCATCGGTCGACAAGCAGGAGCTGCAGGGAGCGCGCGGGACAATGACTCAGAGCGGATGACTTGGGCTATGATACACTTACTTGATTCTGCATGGTAGATTATTATTATATTTTACGCATTCATTTCTGTATTTTTAATTGGGTAAAGAAAATGTTTGACTCAACATTTCAACAAAGAACTTAAATTTCCCCATAACATTAAGCTCACTACTTGACTTGATTCCCTTGGCATTCGATCCTTGATGTTGTGACTGTCCTATTGGTTTTAATTGATTTTTAAGAAGAGTTTATGCCTGGTCTTCATCCTCGTCCCTAGATCATCATTCCACATCTTTTAGTAGGCCAGGAGACGGATCGACGACCGTCACTTCGGTGTTAATAGACCTATAGATCCCAACACCCTGCTTTTTTGTGCGTGGATGATGAGAGAGGGATATGTTTTCCCAATCGTCTAGCCATGTTGATTGTCCTTGGATGATTGATGGTCATTGCACCTTCTAACGATTGAGTACCTCTGCCTCTGATTGCTTAAACTCTGAAACCCTTGCATTTCCTTGAAAGATTATCACCATTTTTCCTTGATTGATAACCTCTGAGTTGAAGGCCCAATATCTGCATTTTGGATTGTTTGCATGTGGATTGGTATCTTTATTGAACAACCATGTGGTTTACAGTGGACAACGATTTATTCTTAAGGTTGTCTTATCATGGATAGAAATTTTTTATATGCTTATAATTGTTGATATGCCTGCACTCTTTCTTATGATAGGGTTGCTAGTTTTATATATATTTGCAATTTTATACAAATGCCTACGTTTCTTTTAGTTACACAAAGGAATTTTTCTAGTGGTTGCTTGATGGATTAGCAGTGGATCTACATGCAAATTTCATTTTTCATTTCACATCGATTACCCTTTTATGGTCTGCCATCGCCATTATTTCAACCACGACCTTCCACACTTTCAACCACACTTCATCTAGGTGTTTTTATATATCCTTACGGCTACATTTTATAGCGAATTTGTGCCCTGGATGGTAGAAAATTTCTTCATTGAAGGATGGTGTTCATATGTTGTTTGACAACGAATTTGGGATTGAATGGCAACATGTTTGTTTTGATTGATGGATATATTGCTCTGCGATTTTATGTATTGAAGGCGTGACCATTGTTGAATTATTATTTTGCGTTTTTACATATTGAATGTGTTTTTAATGCTGGACATATTGCTCTGCATTGTTTTTATTGAAGGCGTCTTCATTTCTAGATAGATTGCTCTGGCAAATTTTCCATTTTTAAAGACAACAATCGTTGCCTGTTTACCTGGAGAATTGCTCCTCTGCTTGGACTACATTTTCTTTAACCTCTCAGCCTTATAAATGCGTTTTGTTTAAAACTATTGGAATGTGATTTTTCCTTTTCTTTCAATCAGATTTAAGGGCGAAGTTATGCCCTGCGTCTTTCTTACACCTGGTTGGTGTTTCTTTGTCTGCAATTTTTATTACAATCCATGCGAATTAACCCAACTAACATGAATATCAACGCCGTGATTTCCTTCCCCTTTGACCACGACTTGGTGATGGGCCATAACGTTTCAGTGCCTGGGCATCCGTCTTAATGTCTGGGCGTTGCAGTGGTACATCACTTAGTTTCCTTGACAACAACCCTTTATTGTGTGTGACATAAATTTATTGGATTGGAAGAGGTCTGATTGGCAACGATTTTATTCATGACTGTAAATTTATGTTAGGCACAACCTTTTATGATTAAAGATAGCATGGAAATAACATCTACCTTGAAGGCGATTGATTTCATGTCTGACAACGTCCTCACTTTATTGTTAGCAATTCATGCCTTGATTTTCCAGCAGGGGCATTTTTAAGGAAAAGTTAATTTTGTTTACTGTCAAACTTGTTTTTACCCAACAAATTAATGCGTAATGGACAACTGGTAAAAACTTAATATTGTTGTTATGGCTAGACAGTTTGTTGGAAGTTAATTCATTACTAGCATTATAATCATAAGCTTTATACTTGATATCATGAATGTTGTTTATATATTGGTATTGCTAAAATTTGATTGTGTTAATATTAGATTTGATTTGTAATTAATGTCTAATTTGAAATTTTAGATTTGCGAAGTAGATTTGTATTAAGGTTAAATTAGAAATGCAAATTATTAACTAGTATTAGTTTAGACTTGCTAAAATTAGACATGTGATTAATGTTAATTTGATATATAGTTATTGTCTAAATTGGTAATTTAGACTCGCTAAATTAGATTTGTATATCATGTTAAGTTAGGTTCATAAATCACTGACTTTGTAATTTAGACTGGTTAAATTAGATCTGTATTTAACGCTAAATTAGATTGTAAATATTGACCAATTTAGACTTGATAAATGGTTTGGGTTGTGGATGAAGTCATGTATTGGCTTGCATTTTCTTTTCCTTTGTTGTCACCTTCTTGCCTAAACAAAAAAAAAAGTTTGCACTGATACTTTGCTTGTAGTCGTAATGATGGGGTCGTTACATATGGTATCAGAGCCATGTTTAACCTGCGACTTGGGATCACTACAACTTTCATTGATATGATATTTGATTATAATGTTTCTAATTAAGTTGAATTTTATTCATGCAGATAATCATGGTTAGAGGATGCTGCAGAGGCATATGATGAGGTGCTACGGGAGGAGGCACGATGCCTCCAACAACATCCATGCCTGAGGGGTCTAAACCCCAATGAGACGAATAGGTTTTTGGGCAGGAGAAGATAGCGGTGGGTGATGTGGTTGGGATGATGAGGTATTTTCAGCACATGTCTAAGGTAGTGATCAGATGTTTAGACATATATGAGGTTAGGGCGTCGACACCCTATGAGGGTCCACCGCACCCTCCGATTGGTATTCGTAGCATTCACCGCGAACTCAAGAAATTCAAATTTCCCGAGTTCTTTGGTGCCTCGGACGACGCAACAGCCGAGGCATGGTTAGAGAATATGGCGATGTGCTTTGCACTTCGCGAATATACCTCCAACATGAAGGTCTGCATGGCGGTATTTCAACTAAAGGGGAGTGTTCTTCTTTGGTGGAAGATGCTCTTGCCACAACTGAACATGGCCATCGAAGACGTGTGATGGGAACTGTTATCCTTGATATCTAGGGATAACTAGGAGATCATGTCTCGAGGCCCACAGGTCCTAGACATGGAGTACCAAGAGCAGGATTGACCTGAGCATGGCCTTGGAGGGCCCATCCTTCTTCTTTTTCGTCAGATTTTTCCTGTCAGCAGCAGCAACATCCATCACCATTGGCATTGGACTTGCATCAGAGAAGACTCTTGCTCCATGAGGTAATTGGTCTAGGTATCATGGTATGTGTCATGTTTGATCATTATAACTTTCAGATATATGTACCTAGTTCCTTACATTTCTGACAACTGCTTGGATCTTACACTAACCCACTTGACCATTGTTTGGGGGATTAACGGGGTGCCCTAACGAGCTTGTACCCATAGGTTTTGGTTAGCCACCAGGGGGGATTTGAAGAGACATCGTCTGCTTCCACCATATTATCATTTTACATCTTATCTCCCATACATCCATCCCATTCCCCTAGTTTGGGCATTAGGATGACCTATTTGAGGGGTTACACTTTGTCTTGTGGGAAGAAGGGGCTAAAGGCCCAGGAGGTAAAAGCAGCTGGTAAAAGATAAAATCCATAGGAAATAAAACCTAGAGATGCATCGCCCAGGGATCCCTGAGAAGGAAATAAAAGGCCTCTCGATAAGAAACAAAAGGGACCCGAAGAAAAATAATAAAACAAGACCTAACCAAGAGGATGGGAGGTCTCATCACGAGCTGACCCATTATGTTCATAGGTATATAGCAGTATGACATTGCCATTATCTGGTTACCACGCCAGGGCAATGACCCTTGGTTGCATGGCCAAGGGAAAGGGGGTCTCATCACGAGCCAACCTTATCATTTCTGTGAAAATA
>JZKD02S0087305.1:0-13326 GCA_000966675.3 Picea glauca | reverse complement strand
ACTGAAGTTGTTGTTATGAGAATCACTATTATGCTAAGAAGTTACTGTTTCAGATTACTTTCATAAAATGTTTAGGAAACTTAAATGATGTTTAGAATTATATGGGCATTACAATTGGGAAAGAAGCAAGAGAATAACAGGTTGTACTGTGTTAGTGAGAGAGTAATTCATATTTCAAAGAACTCAACCTTCCATTCGAATACTAATCATATACATCTCGGGTACCATTTCATATGATTCATTTTAGAAGATGGACATTTGAAGTTGGAAAAGACACACACTAGCCAGAATCATGCAGACATGTTAACTAAGGGAGTAACAAGGGAGAAACTAAGTTCCTGCTCAGTTTCAGTTGGTATTCAAGCATGAAGGTGAAGATGAGAAATTTTCCAGGTCCAAGAAGGTTCATAGTCCAACAAATAAAACAATGATGGAGTTTTTTAGATCAATCTACAAGTGGGAGATTGTTGGTTATGGAGCCTGATTATCTTCCTGATTCAAAGGTCTTTGTTTTCAGCTGTGTTTATACTCCATAAATACTTTACACCTTGAAAGAATGTAAACTCCTCTACGTGAGGGAGTGTAGAGGGTGGTTACCCCCTCTGCGAGGTTCGGGGGCAAGCGGGCCCCCGGTGGGGGTTCAAGGGCGAATCTCCTGAAGGAAAAATTGCCTTGTAAATGTATATTGTAATTTCATTGTAAATATGGATTGTTCATTATAAGGTCACCTATATGACGATAGAAGTTATGTTAGGGTTTTTTTCCCTAGAAGGAAACCCTCTTTTATGAGGGAAATGTCTTGCGGCTATGTATCATGGGGAATACTGTATTCAGAGAGAGAATATTGTGAGAGGAAGAAGAGGAAGTTACAACGGGTGTGTAGTAGGTTGTATCCCTTCATTTGTTGGATAATAATAAAGGAAGGACCTGGAAATTTCTTTGGTGGACGTAGCCCACACTGGGTGAACCACGAATATCTATGTCTCTATTGTATTGTGTATCTTTTGTGTTTTATTTCCTCATTTGTTTTATTTTATTGCTCCGTGATCTTGTTTTTCTAACAGGATTGTAATACCAACACTAACTCGGGAGAATTTAATCCAGTTTTTCCTTGGTCATCGCTACAACAATGCAGTGCCATCTCTAGAGGAAATACATTGTAATATCACAAGAAGCTACGTCAAGAATTTTAAGTTAATTTATATAATAACATCCACGGGTGGTTAATAAACCCAAGATAAAGGTACAATAGCTCCATATCAAATCCCTATCAGTGTAAGAGATAGAGTTATTAAAACTCTTCAAAGTCAATCAATCCATATTCACTAGTCTCTAGGGGATTATGCAACTACTAAAGTGTTAATACCCCTTGACGATTTTGTAGGTCCAAGCATGGGAATACTCTAATTTTAATAAACAAGCAAGTTTCTTTTTCTATTACTAGTGAAATACGAGAGAAGATCCTGCAAAGTCTTCCTCATTAGAGGTCGAGCAAAAAATAATGTTAAGTTTTGTGTGTCTCAAGTTATAATAAATCTATAGTATCGTAGGAATGTTCTCAATCACAAGGTATTTTGCGTCAAAGGCTACCAAGATCCTGAAAGTTACTACCCTGTACTTGACGATGCAGTGTGTGGGATGATCTACAAGTAAATTTTTAGAGAAATAAAATAATTGAATATTTCCAATATTTAAAAATTACGAGAGAACTATGAAATCTCTAAACATACATACAATGTTATGGTTTTTGTATTTCACAGTAAGAATTGCATAATATATAAATGAATTTGAAGAGGAAGAGAAAAAAGTTATAGAGCTAAGTTGACCATCGTTATTTGCTCTCCAATATTTTTTAATAGTTTAATATGCCTAAATGATAACATTGATATATTTTTTATTCCTACTAGCCTTGTCATTTTAGCAGACCAAACATCATGCACGGGGAAAAGGATTTCACTATCGTTGCACCTAGAATATTTCACACAAGGCTTCATTATACATGTCTAATATCGTGAGAGATCATTTGTCATGACCCCATAGGATGCTTGATTAGAACTTGCGATCGTTCACCTCCTGAGGGCATGTGGCGCCATGATGGTTCTTACTTGGTTGCTTGGCACACCACAAATACTTTTTATGAACTACATCTCTTCACCTAGAGCATACATTTACTCTGTTCTAGGCTATTGACAAGTCACACTCCTACTATAGTGCAACTCTTGTATACTTAGAAAATTGTTAACATAGTTTAACACTTATTCTTATACAAGCATACATCCATGAACATGAGAAACCAAGAGAACAATTGTAGAACAAACGAAGACAAACACATAAATAGTGGGGGTGGCACAAACTATTCTTAACATCCAGGTAAGTCTTTGTTATTGTGAAATAGTTACAATATGAGCACTACTGACTCAATTTATGAATTCGACAGAGTCCCACAACTCACCTCACCTCACTAAGACACCCATAAACAGATTCGTCACACTAAGAATTTCCATCGCAGTTATCTTCGCAACCACCTATAGTGCACCTCAGACATGCCCACAACCACAAACTTGTTGTTCCTTCATCTTTGCATAATTTCACCAAGCTAACACATATTATGGTTTTGCCTCACACATGCCTCCAACAAAACTGTGTTTCCAGACTTCCCCAAAACCTCCCAAAGAGTCCCACTCTTGGCTACTTGTATTCCATCTTGGCACCTCTACCTCAAACTTTCCTCGAACTTGTTCTCCAAATCTCTTTCCCAAGTGATTCTATCATTCCTTCCTTTGGTTGTGTGCCCTTGCTCTTATAGGAAATCTAAGGGTCACTTGTAGGAAACATCATGTCTCTTGAGTGTGTCGCACCCTTTCATGAAACCACACTCAAACAACTCATCACGCCCCCTCTGTGGACCCGATGTGACCATCAAACGATATGTCTCTTGGACCGATGTGCCCCATACTAGGGTGTGTGGCCCTTTCCTTTTGTGTTCTCTTGTGATGATCGCCATGAATCCTCATGGGTGTGTCAATGGGGTCATCCAACCTCTCCGGTGCACCCATGATGCCAAGGGCATACAAGTCCGTTCCTTGGGTGTGGTCGCAAGTTTCCCTGCCCTTACCCAAATTCAACCCAAGTATTTTTCAATCGTTCTAAGGAAAATAAGGTGTGCGTCCCTTTGGTTCCACACGTCACCATTGTGCAACCAAGGTGCTCCTACTCACACCCAAATGTCTTCATTCACTCAATCGATCACTTCTTCCTTGTGCTCTTTGTATGTTCCGTCATCGAGTCTTACCAAGGAGAACGCGTGCTCGATGGGTGTCGTGGGAGACCTTACATCCTCCCCCACTCCAAGTTGTTGAAATATTTGGTAGAATCCATCGATCTCCATGGTGTCTCTAACCCATCTTCAGATCTCGTCACCACCCAATGACTGTTGTTTCCTCAATTGTTGTCGTCAAGACAAACTCCCCTTAGGAAGTTACATGAGTCTATGAAGTATCGTTTCTCTCTAAATTTTCGTTGCTTCCATACTTCATCTATTTTTCCATCCTCTCGTGCCTTGGATCTACTTGTGACTTTGGTTGATCGGGTAGCTAGTCCAATCGTCTCACCTCTGTCTCAAGAACTCACATCTTCACTTCCAAACATCCTTTTCTGTCTGCAAACTCATCACATACACAACTCTTCATTTTCTCCAATCTTTCAAGTCACCCACTATGTTCTTAGTAGTTTTCACCAAGGCACCTCCTCAAGGTGCCCCATCGGCCTCATTGCCTCCCACTGAGATAGTGAGCCAATGTGCCACAGTCTAGTTTGAAGGTGAAGGGGGATGGTTAGTTGGACCATCTCCATCATCTCTAATCTATCTGAATGTGATAAATGGAGTGTCATTGTACTTCTTTGTTATGTGCATAAGTATCAATACACTCAAAATGATTTTTCCTTCACACTCCTCCACGAGTCATTCTAGCTCAGGGTCATATGACTATTCACCATTTTCAATTTCGCTATAGGATAAATAGACCTCTTCCTTGGTTCTCTTCCACCAATTTTGTTGTGTCTCCTTCACATCCTATTGGTTCACACATGGTTTCTACTCATATTCAATGGATTTCTTCAACATCCTTATCTTTGTGACTTCCTCTGATCTTCACTTCCACTCATCAACTTTCAAACAAAAATCATCCAAGACATCCACTATCTTAGCTAGATCTCTAACTATCTCTTCAAAATCAGCAAGCCTCCATTGCATTGACATGAGCTTCCTTTTTTTCTCTATGTTGGATTGTCCAAACATCACTCCACATCATCCAAGTTTGTCTCCACAAGGTTTCTTTCTCTAGCTATCCACAACAACAATCTACAAGGAAGACATCCATGTGCCTCCTTCCTTCCTCCTTATGGTAGGAATCAAACATGGAGTCTATCCTGAGAAAATGGCCAAACTATTCATGTGAGGAATAGGTGTTGCATTTTCCTTCCTCATGAACTCTTGTTCAACACAACTGCAAAATCATCCATAAGAACAATGGTGAAACTCGTCTTTCCACACTAGTCACCAATCTTCAATGAGATATCCTTGGACACACCAACAACCCTCTCTACACCTGCGTTGATTGTCTTGAAGGTTACTTGTGTTGGTTTAGGATGCAACCCAAGTCTCTGCACCATGTCTTCCCTCAAGAATTTATGAGTCGCCCCACTATCCACCATGGTTGTCACTGAATTCCAATTTAGTTCGGACTACACATAGCAAATTTTCATATCATCCTTCACTTGGCTCTTCGTGGATTCACCTTCCATGAAAACATTCAAGACCTAAAAGAATCCAACATATGGGTTTTATACCTTCTCCAAAGCATTCAACCTCTATTTCAAGGGACAATTCTTCGCATAGCGCTCCTTGGCACAAATCCAACATGAAATCAACTTATTCTCTTTTTTGTGTCTGTTCGCTTGGAATTATCTTTGTTTCCTTTGGACGTCTTTGTATTTCCTTTGTCATTCCTCTTTCCCTTCCCTTGTTGTTTCTTCTCACCTTGGGCGTCCTCACTGTTCCTAGGACTTGTCTTGGGTTCAGCTCGAAATTCCAACAGTTTTTCCGTTGTATAAATATAACTCTCAAAATGTAATATAAATATAAATATAACACTAGAAATGTAATAATTCAACATCTAGGGCTTAATAAGGGGTTTTATACATAACATGGGGATTTGTCTTGGGCTTAACATGCCCCTCCCCTTCAAACAAGTGTTGTCCCCAACACTTGACAACCGCAGTTGTTTCTGCATGAATAAAACATCTTCTCATGTTACCTCTTCCACTGGGAGGTTCTTCCATTTGTCGGGGTACTCAGTAATTGTTCAATTTCCCAGCTTCTTAATCCCTATTTCAAGGATTGTTTCTATTTCTATTATGATTTCCCCTTCTCCATTAATCTTTGATAAAACAGTTTGCATTGGAATCTTGTCATTGATTATATTCTTTAAGAAATAAACATGGAAGACTAGATGTACACTTCTTGGTTGGAGATGAATAGAATGGACATGAACTTGAGCAGGTGGAAGACTGCTAGGCATATCTCCAAAACTTTTTGGAGATCCATTGAAGTAGAGGCTATAGATGTTTGAACATCTAGTGATCACATTTGTGCAATTACACCATGGTGTCCCTTTTTGAGTAATTTTTTCATGTTGTTATAACTTATCACTTTAGAGGGTTTCCCTTGGATACCTCTAAGCTCAATTTCCTTGCCTTCTGTGGAAAATCTCATGAAAAGATCTTGAAAATTAAGGGCCACTATTCCCAATGATTGTAACCACTGGAATTCTAATACAACATCAACATCACCCATTTTGATGGCAATCATGGAACTATCCAATAAATACTCCCCCATATTGAGCTTAATACTATGGCACTTTCTAGAACAATCTATGGTACCTCCACTTGAAATCATTACTTGAAACTCTCATTCTAGATATACAAAGAAATTGAGATCTTTTGCTAATTTGTAATTGATGAAGTTATGGGTATTACCAAAATCAATCAACATTATTACCTTTTTCTTTTGATATATCCTTCTATATTGAGGTTTTGTGGAGCATTTGTGCCTACCAATTCATGACAAGATATCGTTGGAGTAGTCTCTTCTAGATCTATATCTTGTGATGGTTCCAATTATTGATCTTCTTCCTCTTCAATGTCTATGTAGAATATTTTCTTCTCAGTACATTTATGCGCCTTACCATACTTGTTGTCACAATTGAAACATAGTCTATTTTCTCTTCTTTCATCCATTTGTTGAGGTGTCAACCTTATTGGTTGAGGTATGCTTGTCTTATGAACCCCAAAACGATCTATTCTCCTCGTGTATGCTCCAATTGTATACTTGTGTGTAGCCTTATTCTTTGCTTGAATATCACGAGAAGATTTCATAGCTTCCATAATATTTGCAGGATGTCTTAAGAAACACTCATATTTAATGTCTTCTTTTAATCCACCCATATAAGCTTCCAACAAATGTTCATCAATCGTGTTATCCACCCTTGTGGCCAATACCTGGAATTCTAAATTATAATCTTCAATATCACCTAAGTGTTTGATTCTTGTCAATTGAGTAAAGTAGTCACGTTCCAAAACTTTCCCATATTTTTCTTCTAAGTCTCTTGAAAATAAACCCCAAGTATAATGATAAAAAGGGGGCTTCCTTTGGGCTTCCTTTTAACTACCCATTGATACCATTGATATGGCTTTATCTCAAAGTCCAAGGTTTCTATGTGAATCCTTTTCTTATCATCCATAATATTATGTAGTTCAAAATATTTCTCTATTTGCTTCACCCAGGTAAAGACCTTTGTTCCATCAAACCTCTTTAATTCAATCTTGGGAAAGTTGAATTTAGGACCCCCACCATAATTAACTCCACTTGAAAATTGCTTATTATCAACATGTTGTTCAACTGGAATACTACCTTTGTTTTCCTGAGTTCCTTCCATTTTGATATCTCCTTTAGATATTTTCTCATATAGAGCATGAAAGATCATGGAAGACAAAGAATTTTGCAATTCCTTCATGGATTTTGTTATTTCTTCTTTATTTTCATCCATCTTATTTTTCATGTCACTCATCTTCTTATCTATCTTATTTTTCATTTCGTCAATATTTATTTTCATCTCATTCTCATTCTCATTCATATTCTTATCCATCTTGTCTTCCATTTCATCCATATTTCCTTTCATAGTTTCATCCATCTTATGTTCCATTTGTTCCCTATTTTCAGTGATCCTCTTTTTCATCAGGCGATAAATCTTGTCGATTTCATCTTGAGTTGTGGTTGAGATTTCTGGAGGTTTGGTCCGTGAAGTAAATTTTGGAGGAGCCTTTGGAGCCATGTGAGAAAATTACAAGTCTCCTATTTTTCCTCTTTATTACAAATTTTGAATCACCAAAAACAAATCTTCCAATAAAAAGTTATACCAATTGTCATTTACGTACCTTTTAATCCCTTAATTTGGAGTCTGTCCTCCTCGCAAACCTTCCTTTTGATGTATTTCTGAAATTTCGGCCCTTATGAGTATGAAATTTTGGCCTATAGTACTCTGAAATGTATTCTCTCCAATGTCGCAGATCTAATCAAAATTGGATGTGCCAAGTGAAAATTAAGGTAAGTTTCCCGAACCTTGCAAATTTGTTTCCTTTCCAGGAGAGAGAACTTGTACAGAATGAAACATGTCCAATATTTAATATCTAGTTATGAAATTGCTACCAAAATTACTATAAACTATCCTCTTTCAAATGCAATAGATCTCACATAAGTTGTATCCTCTTTGAAGAGGATATGACTATTTTACCTGGAACACCTAGTTGAGACTAGTTATAGGACTAGTCAAAAACCTTATATTCCACAGGGTATATCTCTGAAAGTATAATGACCCAAAAGCTTAAAGTTTTACCAGAGATACCTTGATATGTCTTATATACAACCTCCAAGTTTTATTGTTTGAATCGTACCGAAAAAATTATTTTAGAAAAAATTCTAAGATGACTTGCTTGGACAAGAAAAACCCTAAGATCGATGCTCTGATACCAAATGTTATGATCCAACAACTTAAAAATGATAAAAAGTCAATGAATTACAATACACTTCGAGAGGGAARCCTCATTTTACAATATATCCAATTCGTATTACAATACAAGATGTGATAATATGATTCTAAGACTAAGTCTCCTTGTTATATAAATAAGAGACAAAGGGCACAATTCTAATGAAAGGGTGCWATCAAGGGTTCTAKCCGACATATAAATATAACACTATAAATGTAATAATTCAACATATAGGGATTAATAAGGGGTTTTATACATAACATGGGGCTTTGTCTAGGGATTAAAACACTCGATTCCTCCACCATATCTTCATGGTTCATGTTAAGAAAATCATTGCAACGTTCACCTTTGCTTCATCTGAAATTTCAATGAACTTCTCCAAGTACTACTCAATGTCCCAATAGAAGTTTCCCAACAACTTAGCATTGTGAGTTCCATCACATGGCTCGGGCTCATTTATCTTGATCCTCATCGACATGACAACAGATCTTTTTCTGTTAGCCAAATCTTGTTTCAACAATGTGATGGTGTCATCTTGGTCCTTCAACCTTTGTGTGATTGTGGCAAGTGTGTCCTTTGTTGCCTCGAGTCTATCCTAAATGTCGTTTGTCAAAGTGTCAGTCATCACATCTGCAGTTGTATGACACCCCTGAATGACTTCATTAAACACATGCTTCATCTTTTTCGTCTCAACCTCCATCTGGTTTACCTTCTCACCATGTTGGAACATTCCATTCGTCATCTGCTCGATAATCCTCTCCAAGATAGCAAGTTGGTCCTTAATTTTTCCAGTCCTGTGCTCTCTCTTGTTGTCATTTCCATCCGCATGTGATATATCCATGGATGTCCCTCCAAGTATCTTCACTTTACTTGCAAAATGGTTCATCCAAAGCACCCAAGAGTTCGTCTAAAGACTTCTTCAAAATTTTGTGATCAAGTCTGCAGTTACTTCTATGATTGGGTCTGCGACAGTGCTATGCTCATTTTCCTTTTCCAAGTGCTCGGTTCACCAACGAAACGTTGTGCTTGGCCTACTCAAGGGGTGTGCCTAGGTCTGTTCATATGTCACAGATTCATCCACAATTCGGCCCTATCACAACCCACCAAGTCTGTGCTCATGTTGCCTCTACGATGGGTCAATTCGTCGAACCCTCACGAACCCTGCACCTAGACTATTTTGTCATCAAGTGTGTCCCTCCCACAACTGTTTTGACTACAGTATTGGTGAAGATCTCCAAACTGCTTCTCAAAGTTTTCTTTGATACCACTTATCGTCGAGATAGTGGTGAAGAGCTCACCAACCCTTCATCAAAATATGCAATGAACAAGCTCTGCTACCACCTGTCACGACCCCATAGGATGCTTGATCAGATCTTGCAATCATTCACCTCTTGAGGGCATGGAATATCGTGACGGTTCTTACTCGGTTTCTTGGCACACCAAGAATACTTCGTCCAGACTATGCCTCTTCTCCTAGAGCATACCCATGCTTCATTCTAGGCTACTGGGGAGTCACACTCTTACTCTAGTGCAACTCTTGTATACTTAGACAATTGTTAACACACTTTAACACTTAGTCTTATACAAACATACATCCATAAACATGATAAACCAAGAGAACAACTGCAAAACAAACAAAGACAAACACAAAAATAGTGTGGGCGAAACAAACTGTGCCTAACACCTGGCTAAGTCTTTGTAATTGAGAAACAATTATAATATGAGTACTACTGACTTGGTTTGCAAATCCGGTAGAGTCACAGGACTTGCCTCACGTCACCAAGACACCCATAAAAAAAATCGTCACACCAAGACTTTCCATCGCAACTGTCTTCGCAACCACTTGCGGTGCACCTCAGATGTGCCCACAATTTCAAACTTGTTGTTCCTTCGTTTCCGTAGACTTTCACCAAGCTAATACAGATTTTCGTTTTGTCTCACACATTCCTACAACAAAACTACGTTTCTAGACTTCCTTAAAACCTCTCAAAGCATCTCACTCTTGGCTACTTGTCTTCCATCTTTGCACCTTTGCTTCAGTTCATTGCCTCAAACTTGTTCTCCAAATCTCTTGTCCAAGTGCTTCTATCATGTCTTCATTTGGTTGTGTGCCCTTTCTCTTATAGGAACTCCAAGGGTCACTTGTGTGAAATATCATGTCTCTTGGGTGTGTCGCGCCCCTTCGTGAACCCACACTCAAATGACTCGCCACGGCCCCTCCGTGGACCTAGTGCGCCCATCTAAGCCCGCATGCCCATAAATCAATATGTCTATTGGATCGATGTGCCCCATCCTTGGGCGTGCACCCCTTGCCTTGTGCATTCTCTTGTGTCGATCATTGTGACTCATTGTGGGTGTGTTGATGGGGTCGTCCAATCTCTCTAATGCGCCATGTTGCTGAGGGTAGACAAGCCCACTCCTTGGGCATGCTCTCAAGTTTCCCCACCCTTACCCAAGCACAATCCAAGTCTTTGTCAATTGTTCTAAGACAAGTAGGGCATATGCCCCCTTGGTGTCGCACGTCACCTTCATGCGCCCAAGGTGCTCTTACTCACACCCACGTGCACGCTCGATGAGTGTCATGAAAAACCTTACATCATCATTTATGAAAACAATTCGCCAACCATTTTTTTTTCCTCTTAACCGTACCATCCACTGCGCAGAGAAATGCTAGTTGGGACTTTGTAACTTAACAACAAGAAAACCACATCATTTTACATTGGGAAGGTAAAAACTACGACTACATTATACTTGACTCTCTTGCTTTTTCCAGCAATTTGTTTTTCAATATATTATATATATGATGTTCTCAAGGAGAATACATGAGCTCACTATTACAAAGACATCTTACAACCATATTCTAATGGTATTTCCATACCAATAATAGACATAAAAAGTGGTGCTACATTGTTCTTGATATTAAAACTATCCAATCTCTACAATACGTAACAGTCCAAAAATAACAAAATTTATAATTGGACAGTCCATAGTGTTTATAGAAATGATTACATTTTGGTACCAGAAAAAACTCAAAAATATAAGTCATGGACTTCCCCGATATGCTATCTATATCATAAGTAGAGACGAAGAGATAGCGGGGGGCCCTCATGGCCATCATGCCATTTGTTGTAGTGGATCCTCCCTTTTGGAACCTGAAGTGTTTTTTTTATAGTACATATGCTTCCACATTCTCTTCCCTGTAGATATGATCAAATCTAATAGTGTTGAAGAGTGTAATAAGTTCCCTAATCTTCTCCATCCAACCAATAAGTGAAAAACTTGTAGACTACTCCTATGGTTTAACGAGTCAACCACTGTCTTTGAATCCCCCAATAACTATAGTTGGTAAATTTCCAGCCTATGGGTTAATGATAAAGTGGCCCATACACCAAGTAGTTCTGCCCTGGTGTTTGAACCCATTCCACAATTGAACGTCCACCTATAGATAGTATTCCCTGAAGTCTTTATGATACCCCCAGCTCCGCTCAAAGTATCATTTGCTTGTGTAGCACCGTCAAACCAACATATGGATTGAAAAGTGAAGTCGGGTGGTTTTTTTATTCTTTTGTAAGTATGATTTTGAGAGCATTGTGCACAAGCAGCTTCCACCATCCCTCTGATATTAATTGCAACTCCCTGAATTGTAGTTGTGTGGGATTCAAAGATACACTTGTTCCTTGCCAACCAAATATACCAACATGTCAATGAAGGTAGGGTGTGATGGACTTTTTCCAATTTCAGTGCAATTTGCAAGTGTGTTGCCTCCCCAAGAAGTAACAAAGTTGAAAACGTTACATAAAAACTTCCATAGATGTTGTGTAAAAGGGCAATTTACAAATAATGATTTTGTAAGCTATGTCCCATGTCCATAACTATCTTCGCCACCCTGTTGTTTGTATCGGCCAGTATTTTCTTGCCAAGGCGTTATATACATTTTTTACAGTGAGTATTCATGAATGGTCACCTCTCGTCCAGATTAGCGAATCATCTCTAGGCTGTAGCAGGACTCTGGATTCAATGAGTGCCTTGCAAAATGAATACCACTCAGTCGTCAAGGTTCCCGAGAGATCTAGATCTTCACTGGATTTCGACTGATTTGTAATGAATCCCAAAGAGGACTAAGCAATGGCTTGATACAAATACTGTATGTTTTTTTCCTTTGACACCAACAGAAGTTATGAGAAGTTATGAGGAGAGTAAAGAAGATTTGCCAATACCCAAAATCTTATCCAATCCGATTAGTATGGAGTAACCATTACCAGGTTTTCAAGTAATCCACTGAGTAATGAGAGAAGACAATTTCATCAAGTTTTTCCAAATCTACGAGGCCGTTTGTTGAAAAGGCAAAGTCGTTATGAGCCAAGTAGCCACTGAGTAGTAGATAATTATTTATCTTTGATCGTGTGGTGCCACATACCATCTTTCATCAACGGAGCAAGTGTAGTAGATTATGCAATTTGCTCACATAACTTGTGTGGGAAAATGGAGGAAGTGTTGATTGGAGATCAAATTTGGGATTTAAAATCAGATCACAAGCCAATTTATTTAAGTTTTTCTTGGACCGAAAAGAAGCAATTAGGGTCAAAAACTCAGTGTGTTCAACAAAACCCCCAAAATGGCAGAATTATTTTGACTCCAGAGAATTGTAATACCTTCAAAAAAATGTTAGAGAGGCTCTTTGAGAAGGAGGAAATCTCATTTCATGGCCTTCACAGTCACGGATTAACACATTTAATTCAAAGTGCACTTGCTGAGTGCAAAAGAGTAAAAATTAAGAAGTCTGAAACAAACTGTTTTTCGGTTAATGTTTGGTTTGATGAGGAATGCAAAAAGGCAAGGAGAAGGTGGAAGGAATCAGACAAGGATAACATAAAGCTCAAAGCTTACTAGCAGATAGTAAGAAAGAAAAAGGCTGATTTCATGGTCTCGAGGAGAGAAGAACTAATATTCCTTGGGAAAAATAACCCCAAACTGTTCTGGAAGGAGCTCCAACCGAAAAAGGTGCAAACTGAAAACAACATTACAACTTCTAAATGGTTCGACTATGCAAGACAACTTTATGAGCATGATCCCAAGGTTGACCCCCCTCCCTTGGTCAACATAGATAGAAAACTCTTCACGGTGCAAGAGGTAGAGATGGGTATCAAGAGGTTGGGCACTGGAAAAGAAAAAGACTTAGATGAACTTCAAGCAGAGTATCTAAAGTGGGGCTTAAAAATTCTT
>JZKD02S0087294.1:0-15183 GCA_000966675.3 Picea glauca | reverse complement strand
TTTACTTTAGTCTCACATGACTAGTTTTGGATTAGTCAACAACCCTAACTTGAAATAATCATAACTATGTATCTATAATGAATAAAGATATGAAAATAGTACACAATGGTCTTCAGTGTGTTTTCTGCAATTCCTCCAGGTTTCACTACTTGGAACCTCTCAGAAGAGGAGTTATAGAAAAAATGGCATACCTTGTTGAATTTTGGTTTATTCTAGAGAGCGACCTTGTAGAGCATGACCCGCACGGAATATTTGTTGAATAGATCAAAAAATGTTACACAGAATACTAAATAATTTACTATAACCAATACATTTTTTCTTATGGAATTTAGATATGTTATGAATAAGTTATGACCTTTTTACCTGAAACACCTGTTTTAGACTAGTTTCACGACTAGCCACAAACCCTATTTTCCACGGAGTGTAATTCCAAAAATACAACCACCCACAAGATGAAATTTTTACCATAGATACTTGGATATGTTCCCTCAATTTCCTATCAATTTCACAGTCTGAATCATTCTAGAAAAACAATTATTGCGAAAATGGTGAGATGACCTATAAATAACATACCTTAGAAAGCATCATCAAAAGAATTTATCCTCCCTTGAATTCCATCCTTCTTTTCTTCACATCCCCTCTGAAATTTGGCTTAGATATCCTTTGGTTACCTCAGTCACCTATAGATATTCAATATTCTCAAGTGTGATATAAAATGAGAGAGCCTTGCCTCTTATTTATACTCTCCAAGTAGCTTTCTTAAAAATATCTTCTAGGTCACTTTTCCCACTTTCCTTATTTTAGTGTTAACCCACTTCGAATTTCTTCTTAAATTTATTATTTAAATAATTTATTTTGTATTCAATTTGGATTATAGTACACTCATAATTTCACTTTATTTTTTACCTTCTAAAATCTCTTAAACCACTTTGACTACTTTGACCTTTTGGGGCTTCTAGATGACATATGAGGGTCCTCCAACTTTGTAAGGCCATAACTCTCAAACCATGAGGATTTATGTGACATTCCACATAACACCAGAAATGGAATGACATGTAATATTTATATAGAATAGTATTACCTAAAAATATATTAAAACTCATACCATTATCCATCAAACAAACTTGGGTCCATTACCCAAACCTGGGTTCTCCAGCTTCACATGGCCATAACTCTCTAAACATGAGGAGTTATGTGATGTTATACATACCATCGGAAATGGAAATACATGTACTATCCATATAGAATAATATTACCTTAAAATATATTAAAACTCATACCATTATACATGAAACAACCTTGTGTCCATTACCCAAACCTTTGTGCTACCGAAATTTGCTATCGAACTTTCTCCAATGGTTGACATCAATCACTAAGGGTTGACATCAATATACAATATCACTCTCCAATGGTTGAGATCAATGACAACCAAAATTCCATACCAACTATCCATAAACCTAAGCCAACTGTCTAACAATCATACCGTACTTGAGGGTTTTGGTCTACCCAATAGGAATTTTATGACATCCCTTCGTTACTTAAACTTGGTCAATTGTATAGGGTCTTTGAGAATTCTATTAATTTGAAAAGGTAGTTTTGATGCACATGATTAGGTTCCTTGCTTATTATATGTGGTTTACACTTGTCATGATATCTTTGACTTGAGAGATTTAGAGGGCATACCCTTTTGTTTTGCAGGACCTTGCTTGATGCCCAATTTTGGGAGAACAAGCCTACCTTGGGTTTCCATGGGGAAATAATCCCATAGGTTGGATGTTGTATGATAAAAAACCATATCATAGAGACATGCCTTTGGAGGCTTACATGGCATCATGGAGGACCTTACCAAGCTCCTATTACCTAAACAACTTGCCTAGGAGATGCAAAATGTCACCTTTTGAGGCTTGACGTCATGCTTGAGGGGGTTTTGTGGTGATGGAGTTATTTCAAATTAAAAATTGGTATGTTGTGACCAGATGAGACACATATTGACCCTAGAACATGATGAGGAGGCTCAAGGAGCCCCAACAACCTCTATGTTCTTCTCCAATGAATTTATCAAGGTATCAAAATGTCCCCTAAAGGGGTGACACCATCTTCTTTTTAGGGTTTCTAATGTGTTAAAGTGAAAATTGAATATTATTATTTGGTTCAAGGGGTAAGATAAGTGTTGTTGACCACTTATATTATTTTTTACCCTTTCTAAGTGGATAAACTACGTTTTAAGACTTTTGTGTAAATAGAGATCATGTGAATCTCATTTCATAAGATAACTCTCCCATTGTGAGAAGTACTTGTCTGAAATTTGTGCCCTCCTTGTGAAAACTTATCTCTCTTGTTCTTTTATCTTAGTTTTATTTATGATATTGGTGGAAGAACTAGTGCACTATCCTTCTTTCAACTCTTCTTTGGCATGTATGGTTGTTTTATCTTAGTAAGAGGAAGTTTATCTTGTCACATCTTGAACTAGGTAAAGGTTTATATTCTGGATTCTTCGTTGATTAGTTACAAGTTTGATTTGATAGATTTATTGGGGAGTATAAGGATTTAAAACCCTACCATTATCTATCATTTTTTCTAGAAGTTATTTGTTGCACAAGTTTTTACTAGGAGAAGTAAAAGGGCTTACACCCTTCTAGTATCTCCTAGTTTAACATTGTCTTTCCTTGGGAAGTAAGAGGGTTTACACCCCTAAGGAGATGACATTGTTTATCACTTTATTTACTTGAATACATAACCAAATAGCTAAAGGAACTAGTATAATCACATTAGAGAAATAAAATATTGCATTGGTTAACATGAAATTTTATGATTTGAAGGTTGTCTAAGTTGGATTCATTTCTTTGCATTATAATCTTGATTGACCCACTAGGGTGTCATAATTCCTCAAGTAATTCTTGTTGTTGTTATAAATATTCATCTACAACCATTAAGGCTTAAGAAACGCTAATCAAACTTCTCAAATAAATCTTGAATCAACCATTGAAAGTTCCTTGAAGTTTTCGCACATAATCTACTAGGCATAGCGTAGTTTTTGGTAGACTTTGGGGAAGTTTTAGTGGATGATATTCTTTTAATATAACTTGTTTGTTACAGAAACAAGGATACAAATTATGTCTGCAATAATATTTTTTTTACAACCTTCTTTCATTTCTAAAGTCTAATGCTATGTTACTTGGGTTGATCTAGTTGTTTCTGGTTTATCTCTTGCTCTTTCAACTAGACTTTTAGCAACTTGTTTGCAAAATTCATTATCATTCACATTGCTGATATATAATATTACTAACTTCTTTAATTAGGGACAACAAGATTAACTTTATTTTCCATCATATACTTGGGCTTGTATCATTGTTTTCCTTGTGTCTCGAGAAAGTACAATCGACATTTTCAAGATCTACTGCTTCTGGGGAACCCTTAGCTACCATCAAGACCTTACTCAAGCCTTTCTATGCACATAGAAATTTGACCTACAAGGGAATTCATTCATACATCACACTTTCCATCTCATTTCCCCCTAGGGTCACCAGGATTCCCCCTTTGAGGTGACCACTTCACCTCTAAAGTGATGGGAACATTTGCCTAAGATAATAGTGGGTAGATGCTCTCTTAGTTTTCGCCATTTGGTGGTTGGGTTGATTTTTTCCCAGCCTACAACTTGTGCGATAACACATCCCAAATATATATTTAATTTGTAGGCTTGACATATTGAACATTAATCCCTGGCTAAGAATTGTAGCTTCACATGAAGGAGGATTAAACAAATTAATGTGAGGTATGATGTCCTCCTTCATGTCATTAGTATGAGCTATGGGAAATGGGGCCTTAGGAATTTATTTCTTCTATCCTTCGCATGGAAAGGAGGTGACAAATGGTTGGGGGAGGATTTCCATTTCATTGACATCTAGAGAAGTGTCCTCATATTGATGCATCAATTTTAATACCTTCATTACAGTAGTAGGATGGGGGTTCTTTGGCTCCTATCATCCTTTAAAAACAATACTCATTTAGGTAGGGAAGCACCATTTTTTTCCACATGATTTTCTTCTTTATTGATCTCACACTTGACATGGAGGAAAGAGACTAATATGAATAACTTAGTTAGATAAATATCTCTTTTAATAGTCTTCATTGTTCTTGACGCCTTTAGAGGTTTTCCCAATATTAAATACCAAATAATGAGTGTTGAATCTCCACTTTTGGTGGCATTGGAGATGTCATGATCGAGTAACACTTTTAATTCCTTGTAGTGTCACGTAATTCTTTCGGCTTGTTGTTTGAAGTAATCCCTAACCCTCAACCTATCTATAGGACTTGATTTTTGTTTGGATCAAAGAAACACCCCACCTACCACCCCACACGATTTATAATATATTACCAGTTATTATAACATTGAATTATATCCAACAATCATCAATTTATAATATATCTGTTGCTATCACTGTTTCATCACAATGCAGGTTGTTAAAGTTCTTCCAGTGTCCATTTATGAGGGCACAACCTAGGTTGCTGAATTCTTTGATAGATTACTGGCATCCTGACGTAGAGGCATTCATGGTCGAGGGGTAGTCATTGACTCCAATGACTAAAGACATTTACTTCCTGACTGGTCTCTCGAGGAGAGGGGATCCAGTCAACTTGCGTACTTTCCCCACCAGGCCTCACAACATTGAGGAGTTGATTGGACTCCATTGCGAGGCTGGTACTGAGAAAGTAGGTTCTCAGGTGCCTATACATAAGATCAACAACCTATCACTCAAAGTGATAGTTCTGGTCATTGGGTAGATCACTAGATTCACAGATTTTCATCAAGCTTCCTAGGAACACATGCATTGTGCAGTAGAATGCTTAAATGCATGGATTTTGGACTGGAGCATAACCATGCTGGATTGAATGAAGAGACAACTAACAAAGTGTCAGATACGGGAGCAACAAAACTTTGGGTTTGGGACTGTTTTGTGTTCCTTTTTCTTCAAGAGGGTACCGAGTCTCAGTCCTTGAGAGACTATGCGAGGGCACGAGGCCTCTCTCCCAGCGCTATGCAGATGGGCGACGTTGTTGCCGTGAAAGGGGGGAGGGAGGACCATTGAGGCCTTCAATGATAATTTTTTTTACTGTTGGTCATGGCAGATTCCGAAAATAGAGGACTACCCCTATGCCAGGATCAATTTTTCTAGGGATTCTGACATGCCTGTACCTCCTGGAGCAGAGCGAGGAGAGATGGGTAAGTTTGATTTTCAAAGTTATTTAATTTTTATGTCTTTTTATATATATCATTTTTTCATATACCAGAGTATCTGACACTTATGTATCTGTTATGTACAGATGTTGGACCAGTGCGTCCAACATACTTCTCGAGGACCAAGTGGCATCCTCAATCAGAGGCAGGACCGACAACAACCATCGGACCAGCAACATCAGTAGCAGGGGGGCCTCCATTTGGCTAGGCTAAGAGAGTATTGAGACAGGTGGAGAGAAACCTCACCGCGCTCACTCGTACAATCCCTATGACAGAGATCGAGGATATCCCACCGTCGATGCAACCTCACATAGTTGGGGTGCCACGGAACTGGGTCCATCTCTTTCGGCGTTCGAAAAACACCGTTGTTAATTTTGGCAGGGCCAACAGGCCCCACCCTTAGCTAGGATGGACTACTTACATGCCGAGAGCACTTTTTGTATATTTTTTTAGGGCATAAGCCCTGTGACTCTTACAAGATATATTTTTGAGGTGCTTGCACCCACCCATGTACTCGGATGATTTAGAAATATATATGCATATTTACATATTTTTATGTCTTATGGATTACATCGATTTTACAAATGTATTTACATGTGTGTGTGTGTGTTTCCTTATATGTGTGCAATATGCCAATCTAATACATGATTATCTAGAGTATCTATCATTTGATTCAATCTCCTAGGAACATGGATATACGTAATGTAATCAAAGCTTCGTTCTAAGAGATGTACCCTAAGGAACCTTCGGTGTAGAGTAGGATCGTAAACGTGGTGAACTCCATTTAACTGGGACACAAGCATATGAGAGTCTAAGTAGACCCGAAGGTGAGAGATACCATGTGAAAAAGAATCACGAATCAACTCTAATATTGCGCTGTATTCAATGACATTGTTTGTGGCATCACCTAAACAGATACCTCCTGAAGATAGAAATTGGCCCTGAGGTGTGAAAATCACCCAAGATGCGGAAGAAAGCCTCCGAGTGTGCTGTCTAGCACCATCCGCAAACCCAACAAACACCTCTTATTCACTTGACATCTGCCACAGTGAAAAATATGACATCAGAAATGACACGTCCATAAAACCAAAAAGACAAAATCTAAAAAGAAAATGTATAAGACTATACATATGTTATAAGAAGTCACCCAAGGTGACCCAACCTACGAGTAATACTTCTTGAGGTAGAGCCCATTTCTAGGCTCTGCCAAAGAATTTCCCTCAAAGTCCACCAGATGTTAAGCACCCTTCTTTAGAACCTCCTTCACGATGAAAGGTCTGACCCACATGGGTTTGAACTTGCCTGCCCCCAGGGGGTCCTTATCTTGGTCATAGACTAGGACAAGGTAACCTTTAGAGAAAATCCGAGGATGAACGGACTGATCATACTGACACTTGAATTTTTTTTTGTGAGCCTCGTTAGCCAAGGATGCATCCCAATGCTGCTCAAGATATAATAAATGCTCTTCAAGCGGTGAAGTATCTGGCAATAACTATATTGCCAACTTTAGAGACGGGATCTGGCACTCAATAAGCAAGACTACTTCCATCCCATAAAGGAGTTGAAAAGGTGAGAAACTGGTTGCAGTCTTAACAGACGTTCTGTCAGCCCATAGTCTCGAGTACAACAACAAATGTCAATTTGACCTGGATGAATTGATCGTTTGCTATAGAATAGTCTTAAGGGATTTATTCACAGATTCCACCTGACCATTCGCTTGTGGGTAGTAGGGTGACAAATGTTCTTGCCTCAACCCAAGGTTTGACATTAACTCAAACATCATTTTGTTTTGAACGTGATTGCCATGGTCAGTGACAATATCTCTCGAGACACTGAACCTTACTATTATCTGGTTAAAAAAAAAGAGAGCTGTTGTCTTGCCATCATCTTTAAACATCGGCATAACTTTGACCCACTTTGTGAAGTAGTCTATTGATATGATGATATAACGGTGACCCCTTGTGGAAGGAGGGTTGGATGTAGCATAATCGATCCCCCACTTGGTGAAGGGACCAACTGTGATGATGGGAAATATGGGAGTGGGGTGTGCCCTCATATTCCGAGAGAAGATCTAACATGGGTGGCACTTCTTGACTGATTCAACACAATCTTTGATTAATGTTGGCCAAAAGTAATCGGCTCATAAAATCTTTTGGGCTATTTCCAACCCAAACAAATGACCGCCACATGCTCCTGTGTGGAAATCGTTAAGCACGATTTTTGCTTCTTCATGAGTGAGACACCAATGAAGGATGCAATGTAAACCTCGACGATACAAAGTGTCCTTGAGTATGAGATAGTTCTTGGGCTGATGGTGTATATGAAAACTCTCATCACAAGAAGAAGAGGTGCGGTGCTTCAAAGTCTAGAGATAGACTAGTATATATCCATACCAGGGGTCCTAAGACGCGATAAAAAACATGTCTCCTTTGATAGGCGACTCCTTGGGTATAACATCACCTGATTCGACCAGAAGTTTTGAAATCAGTTCTGTGAAGACCAACGACTTTTTGTATTTTTCCGAGACAAAATCGAAGTCGAATTCTTGGAGGATAACTATCCATCTACTGATATTTCCACCGATTACATGTTGTGTCAACATGTATTGAAACAAATTCACAATGATAATGATGATGGTCTTGTGAAACAAGATATAATGATGGAACTGCTGGACAGCATGAACAACTGCCAACGTAAGTTTTTCAACATGGGAATAATTGAGTTCTGGTCCAACCAGGCCTCGGGTCAGGTAATAGATCACGTATTTTGAGAGAAAATCATCCTCCTGAACCAAGACCATGCCGATGGTTGACTCTGCAATGACCAAGTACAATAAAAAATCTTTATTATAATTGGGTGTAAGAAGCAGAGGGGTAGATGTGAGGGCATGTTTTAATGCTTCAAAAGAGCACTGAGCAGCTTTGTCCCAATGAAAAGGAACATCCTTCTTTAGTAAACGCATGAAACCCTTTGTGATATCAACATAGTTTGCGATGAAATGCCATAAGAAGTTCTCTTTTACCTGTAAACTCTGAAGCTGAGGGATTGTGCACGGGGGAGGCAACTGAACTATTGCCTCAACCTTTAAAGGTTCAAACATCATCCCTGTTGTCGAAACTATGAAACCAAGGAGACGACCCGATGTTATGAAAAAACTGCATTTGTTTGGATTCAAGCGAATCCGGTAGTAGTGACATTGCTCAAAGATAAGTCATAGGTGTGATGGATGATCAACTCTCTTACAAGATCATGATGCTAAATCATCAAGATAATCCTCGACTACGTGTTTGAGGTCGTGGAAAGAAAAAGACATGGCCCGCTGAAAAGTAGCTCCAACATCTTTCAAACCAAAAGGCATCTTATGAAAAGTGAATGTACCCCACAGACAAATGAAAGCGGTTTTGTGTTGGTCTTCGGGTTTGATCTGTATTTGATTGTATCCCAAAAAACCATCCATGAAAGAAAAGGCCTTGCAACTTGTGCATTGATCGACTATTTGGTCAATAAATGGCATGGGGAAATTATTTTTTGGACATGCTTTGTTCAAATCACCAAAGTCTGTACATATGCGACTCGTACCCTACTTTTTGTTGACTGGCACGAGATTTGACACTCATTGAGTCAATTGAACGGGGTAGACGAAACCATCTTTGAGTAGTTTCTCTACTTCAGCCTTAATAGTTGATGCTTTCCTGGGTTTAACTGGATGAAGCTTCTACCAGACTGGCTTGGCATCAGGATATGTCGTGATTTCATGTTAAAAAATTCTTGGATCTATGCCTGGCATTTCCTTGTAATACCAAGAAATAATTTCGTGAAATTCTTTAAATAACTCCATGTAGATTCGAATCTCCTTGGGGGAGCAATCTGCTCCGATGAAGATATTCTCCACAATGCTATGAATTCTGGAGATATTAATAGGTATCGTTCTAGCGATGGTTGTCATATTTAATTCAGTGTAAGAAATGTGCATAACCAAAGGATTGATAGGACAAGCCTTATCTCCAGTCATAGTCAGAGTTAATTTTGCTGCTTCATTTCTTCTTAACTCTGGGAGAAAATAAGATCTGTAATGGAGATCATCCTAGGGTCTGTCCAGACTAGTCATTACCTCAATAATCACCTTGTCTGAGGGAAAGGATAAGTCTAAAGAATCAATATCATCATGGGAACCTTGAGCCCAAATAGGCTCGAGAACCAAATCTAAATCCTGTGTGGGAGTTGGATCGGGGTCGGTGGAATATTGTTGGACTATAAAGTACACAATTTCTGCTGTGAACAAAGGCATGGCCATGCCATGGTGCCCTATCACTTCCATCATAGATGATGGGGAAGGAAGAGTCCATGTATCATTAAAGTAAGTCATTCGAAACGACGAGATTTGAAATATTTCAGCCCTAGGCTGGTTGGGGACAACCGACATGTAATGGATAGTGTCGGTAGAAGGCAGGTAATTAAAAGTACGCATCAAAGGTGGGCACAAACCAAACCATACGTTGACGATTTCGAGTTGAGGGTTATCAATCATTGAGGCCGTGGATACCCCCGATGAAGGGTCAAGATGAGAGAAGGATAATTGATCAATGGACATGATCCGACCCTCGTGTGGAAACAACAAGACTTGAAAAACTGTCACAACCACTGCTTGCATAACATAGGTGAAAATCCTTCCTAACAAGATATTATAGTCGAGAGAATCATTGACCACTTCAACCTTGACGCACATGGTCTTCCCCCCTAACTGCACAGGGAAAGAGGGGATGATTCCATGTGGTCGGAATGAACGATCGTCGAAAGAGGTAAGAAGAGTAGGTGACGGAGACAAAACAGGTTGTCCAATGACCTTCCAACATGTAAAAGACATCACGCATGTCAAGGATCCCTCATCAACCACTGTGCATAAAATTTTCCAAGTAAAAGTTTTCATGGTGTATGCCACTACTATCTAAAACACCATGTGGTAAGGAAGACGAGGTTTTAAGTCAATCGTATCAAGCATGATCATTCCTATATTACAAATCTCAAAAGATCCTAAGGAAAATAATAGAGCCTTTCCCTGGGAAGGGAAACTATGGAGGACTTCCAAAGCAGAGATTGCACAAGGGGTTTGTGACAAATCCTCCACTAGAGAGTAATTTTTGGCGGCCATGGCATTTGGGTTGTGGGAATATTTCTTGAACGCACCTTTTGGGATGTGTGTCATTGTTTCTCCCAATGCCTTCTCAATCTGGGGAGGAAGAGATGGGTTTTTGGCTTCTTTACCCTTCTTAGAGGTGTTTGGCATTCTGTAGTCACGTGTCTTAGTTTTTAAGTCAATGCTACCTTTCATCTAGTACACATTCATGGACGAAGGATTACTCGTAGACAGAGGGGGTCCCTGACTACCCCCTTTCACACTCAAAGAGGCTTGAGTTAAAATTTTCCCATGTCATGGAAATGGATTCGTTAACACGATATGCTACTGCTGTGCCAATAAGTTCTGGGCCTCTGCAAGCCGAGGGCACCAGTGAGTCGGGTGGTCTTCTTTGCAAAGATTACACGGATAATTCGACTCATTCTTTTCTATGTTACCCCCGCCAACATTATTGGTAGGTTTCTTATCCTCCTTACCCTTCTTTTGTTGTTTCTTCTTTCCTTCAGGATGCTGGGTGGCATTCGGGTTTGTCGATTGCACACTGTGTACATCTGATGTTTCAGTAGGGGGAGCTGCTGAACTAGTGGTCTGGCTGGATGCTGTCTGCTGTATTGAAAATTGTTGCAATTGATTCAACAACTGATCAGCGGGCTTCATTTGTGATGAAACAAAAATACCATCGACATGTGGTCCAGATCTCTTTCTGGTCTTGTCAAGTATCGACTGCGGTGCATCTGGAAAAACTTTGTAAAGTAAACTAGATTGAGAGTAAATTAGCTCTAGTTGTTGAGCTCTCATTATTGCTTCTTATGAAAATACCCCCGAGGTTGTGATGTCTTTAGATAACTGTGGTACCAAATACTTAAGGAACCACTCAAGCAAGAATTTTGGTGGGACTGGTACTTTTATCAAATTATTCCAATGTCTCCATTCTTGGATGTGATCGAAGATATGGTCCGCTTTTGTCTGCTCAAAGTTGGCCAACAATTCAGTTTTAGTGTCGTATCTCACAGGTAATTGGAAATGGTTTAGGAAATCCATTTCCAATTCACCGAAGGAAGAGTATCTTGAGTGGTCGAGCTCAATGTACCATTTCACAACAGTCCCGATGAAAGTGCGTTGAAACAAATGCAACTGGATAGAGTCGACTCTCAAAGAGTTTGATGAGCACCATAAATGGAAGGTAGTCAGATGATCGCCTAGATCTTCGTTAGGCTTGGCATCAAACTTTGGAATGTCCGAAGGCAACTTGTTTGGCATGGGAGGCCAACATGGATCGTTACATATGGGGTCATTTAATAACCTTGTCAAGTCTGGCAAGTGAAGAGTAGCCAAAAACGGTAATTTGGGTTGTTGATTATAACCAGGGAAAAAGGAGCCTGGAGTTTGGCTGGCACTAGGTTGCTAGGAAAATTTAGGTTGTTGTATAGGGTTCTGGTAATAACCATGGCTGTGACCAGTGTACAAATTTTGTGCTTGTTGAGACGTCATTGGCTGACTCCTGTAATAGGACATAAAGGGTTGGGCTTGCATCGCATTCCAAGGATTTTGGGAAGGGTTTCCCCCTACCGATCTGACGGGCATAGGTGTTGAGCCTTGCTCGGGGTTCCATTGGCTATGGAAGGGGTTGCCCCCAGTTGTCATCCCTAACAAGGGAATTGATCCCTGCCACAGATTCCAAGTTCCTTGTGAGTAAGGAATTCCTAATTTTTCCCCATGTGTAGGAATAATACCCTGCATAGGATTTGTTGTCTATAACCGAGGTTGTCCTCGACCGAGATGGAAGTTGACGAGAATGAATTTTTACCAAATGCACCGAACAAAGAGAACAATGTCGAACCTACCAACATGATATAAGAAGGAATTCCTTGAATACCTACTCCAAAAGAACTACAGTTTATGTTTGGCCCGACGGAGTGCTGGTGAGCATCGCTGAGCGAAGGGGATGAAGGAGGTATATGACCCCCTCCATAAGGGAAAGAATTATATGGAGCTGAAGTTCCCCCCATGGATCCTTACAGAGGATATTTAGAGCTCGTTTCCCCCATACCTAAAGTCTGTAGAGTGGAGTATGAAAGGACATAGTTCATATTGAAGCCAGGAATCTCATATGAGAACGAAGGGCCTATCCCACTCTGGGTGAAAGGAGTAGTGATCGCCACCATAGATGGAATCAAACCATTACCCAAGGTAGAGGTGGTTGTGAACATGGTGGTCCAGACCGGTGACAGTTGGTTAGGAGGTGGACAAACCCCTATAGTGACAGTCGTAGAGGGAATATGAGTATTCCCTGAAGAAGTAGCAACATTTTTTGCCATAGCTGTTTATGACACTACCTGATGCTCGTAAGGGTGAACTTGTATGATGATGGGAACCTATAGATTAGTGATCAGAGGGTTATAAGTACAAAGATATTCTGCTCCAAGGTCGACAATGGTTGGTTCCTACGGAATGAAATGTTCTCCTCTCGGAGATGGGTCGGGCTCAGTTTCCTGTGGACCGGTTAGCTCAAAAGACCCTTGTTGGTCTAGTCTTCGCCTTAGAGGTGGAGGGGGTGGCTCCAGATTAACCGACAAAAGAACAAGAATACTTCACCACCGACGGAGCTCCTGATCCTCCATAGTGTGAGAATATCAATGATACACTAGGGATTTTTATTAACATTTTAAGGACCAACACACACTAGAAAAATGGATTGGCAAAGAAAGCAAGTAAGATGGCTTGATGCCAGGTATGCATGTCTAGTGCAGTTTAGGGTTATAACAATGAGCATTGAATTTGAGATATATTTAGGGTCCAAGAATTCAACCGTAGTGATCTAGATATATAAAAGAAGAATTTTTGAGTATTCTTCTGTATTCCTTCTTGATAAATCAACCAATTGGGTTGATAGTCTTTTCAATACATTGATTCTTTCAATCCAACGAGACTTTAGTTGTTTGATGTAGCTTGGAGAAGGTAAATTTTATTTCTTTCTCAATTGCCTTATCATCGCCGAAACCTTCATAGAAAACATCACAACTCCATGCGTATAAAAAACTTTATCATTTTTCAAATATATATTCAAATACTCCTTGGTGTTCTGAATTCTCAAAACAAGAGAAGAAAATCTTTTTTTCCATATCCCATAACTCTAAAATCAATGCCATTCTTTTCTTAATATTTTCTTTGAGAAAATATCAAGTGGCAATGATCAAATTCGAAATTCCCTTGAATCTAGCACTTGACTCTGGGGTTTCTTGAAAACGTTTTTTGGGACGAATCATGGTAACAGGGGAAGCCAGAATAGGTGGATGCATGACGGTTTCTTCCAATTCCTTAATTTTCTCTTTCAAATAAGCATTTATTCCTCCATATTTGTAATTGAAACATCAAGTGCATCCATGGTAACTTTATGAATAGATGAAAATACAGAAGGAAACATATTTCGTGTATCAATGGTGGACCGTAACTTCCCTCTTTTACTCTTCATAGTTCTTTCAAAGACCAATTTTTTATATTCCCTATCAAAAGAGGAATTTTTTATAGAAAAAGTCTCTTCATTAGAAAATGCCTCCTCCTGGATCATGAGTGCAGAAACATGTTGTACATTTTATCTAGTCAGTACTTCTACATATGGGAAAATGATATTTTCAATATCCACATCCAAGTCCATAATATCCAACAACAATTTTTTTTGGTGCAATTATTTCTTCTCCCTCATGTTGTGAATTAGTCCTTTTCCTTTTAATTTTTAAATTGTGGGGGTTCTCCAAGTTCCCCTTAGGAGGATTTTTTTCTTCATCATACCTTGAGTTATTACTTTGCATTTTTCTTAGGTGTGATGTCCTAGGCTAAGGATTTTTCTTTGGTAGAGAACTTCTTTGAGAAACAACCGATGACTGAGTATTTTTCTCATTTGAAGGTTTGTCTCTTTCCTTATGATGTTCTGTTGTATTTATGATAGTTTCTATATATCCGGAGTCTATGTTGGTCCTTGAACAGGTTTTGTTGATATATGGTCAAGTTTGACCTATTTTTGGACTTCGACAACCTGCCAAAGGAGGAGTGAAAAACGAAGAAGAGATCGCGGGATCTCAACCCCTTTTTGGGTCCTTTTTGGGATGTGGGAATATGTAACGAGATTGGGATGTTGGTCCATGGGTTCACCCATGTTTAGGCCTATTTTGTATGTATAAATAGATGTATAGGCAATGTAAAAGAGAGAAGAGTACGAAGGCATCTATGTGATGTTAGTATGCAAGTAGACTAAGTGCCAAGAGTTGGATCTATGTGATCAAGAATTGTAATCTTTGTGCATACTGTGTGAAACTTGCAGAGTTAAGTGCAAGTCATTGTAGCAATATTGTGGAAGGATTAGTGCTGGAACAAAAGGAAGAAGGATCTAGTGAGATGCACAAATCTTTTGTCCTGTGTGAGATAAGGTTTTTGAGGCTCTGTGCGTGTAACCGATTGACTGAAGACAATAAAGAATAAGAGTTGGTGGACATAGCTCCAGGGTGGGGGTGAACCACGTAAACATTGTATTGTTATGCTTTGTGCTTGTCTTAATGTGTTTATGACTCTCTTTCTAAGTGCTTTGATAGAGATAGATAAATATGTTCATGATTTGAGATAATGATGTGTAAGAATGTTAGATCTGATTTCTATGAATGTTCTTAGTGATTTCTTCTGCTAGATCTGATCCATCTGTTTTTTCTAAGTGTTTAATTACATTAGATCAATGTGAATGTTGCGAAGCTCTATTTTATCAGTGAAGTAAATATTGATTGCATATTGAGGATATGACGATGCTAAGTTCTCTATTAAGTAT
>JZKD02S0087283.1:7651-25039 GCA_000966675.3 Picea glauca | reverse complement strand
TACTTTATTGATCGTTGAGTTGATCAAGCTGTAATTGATAACTTGCATGAGAGAGCGATGGTATTTTTGCAAGAATTTAGTTTAAGGAATGATATGTTGGTGTTCCTTATGGATGGCAGGTGATGTGCCTTGTAGGCACCACATAAGGTTATCGCAGTAGTGAATCCCCAAACAATTTGCACAACCAGATATGAAGCTCTGAGTGGACTCAGGAAGATTGTGGGCATGTGATCTCATGGATGTAAAATGGAAGCAAAGGATTGTGAAAACAATCAAGAAGAAGTGATGAAATATGACTGTTGATCAATGAATTTAACAACAGGAGACTGCCATAGTTGAGTTGAACATATTTCTAAAGAAATATTGTTTGCTAGATAGAAGAAACCCTCACTCCTGCCTTAAGTGGATAAGCTCTCTCCCCTTACGGAGCTAGAGAAACCCAGTAAGAAACAACAACTCTAGATCTAAATTTGAAGGCTCTGTAAATCCATGGAAAGGGAATCAAATGATATCTAAGAATGCCCTTCAACAAGGTGTCGCTTTTCTACCTTATCTGGTAAATAATGTTTTGCATTTGAATTTTATATAAATCAAATTCTGCAATGCTCTTTCTGGAGGAAGATCCTTGAATTCCATGTTCTCTTTTTTAACTTGCATCCACAAACAAACTGCAAAGCATAGTTGTCCTTGTGCATGATAGATATCCTAAGAGAAAAACATTAAATGGAAATGATCCAACTATTTCCATGCACACAACCTGCACAACTGTTGTGAGAATGGTGTAGACCACATACAGATCGATAATATTGAGTTTGACAGGAGTTGAAGATTATGAAAATCGAAGCGATGTAATCAGTGTGTGTGCATCCTTGGTTGTTGAGATTCCCATCCTTTCTTGGATATCTCTATGGCCCTTTCATGAAATTTTTCTAAGTCATAAGTCATGAGAATTTCACATAATGTTGGAATTCGAGTTTTGTAAAAGTTAACAAGCATTCTTATGGTGGTGTTCATACTAAGAGAAATGGTGATCTCATCTTTGCAAGTACCATGCATGAGATTACATTTTCATCAGATGACAAGCCTAAACTTCTTAGCTAGTTAACTTCCTTTGGACCTTCAAAATGTATTTGAGCACGGTCACTATAAGAGAGATACTTATAATAAAATTGAAGTATTTTTTTCTATGTCCTAGATCCATCCGAAATTGAATAAGGGTATTTTAGGTACACCTTGTGTTGTGTGTGGTGGTGAAAATTTGTATGGTTTCTTTACATTGTTTATTGTCTAGTTTTGACATAAACACAATTGCAATTTTAGCATTTATGCAACACACAAGCTCATGCATAATGTTATTTAAGCACAATCAAGAACACATGATCAAGCATATGTGAATAAAATTATCAAGCATTCAAGTCGTCAACCACATCAGTAATGGACAAATCAAATATTTCGAACTCAAAACATCATGGAGCATTTGAAGTTAAATTATAACTTGCAAACAATGCTTGTTGTGAGATTAATTGATCAAGTTGATTTGTACTTGCAATAATGTATTTGTAAGTTTACTTGTCTTTTTAAAATGAAGTTGAATTTCTTTGTAATTGGGTGCATTCTCGGTTGATCCTGACACCCAAGATTCTATTGTCATTTTGAGTTGAAATTGACAAGGTTGAGTAATTTAAATCAAATCATTGTATTCAAGTTTTCAGGTGAATTTTCGGTAGTATCTGATACCCTCAACTTCTTGGAAGAAAGCAATAAAAGTTCAAGTGAGTGTGAAACAAAACCAAGAGAGCATGAAGTTCAAGCGAGTGATTCAAGTGAGCGAGTTGCAGATAAGCCTTCTTTTGTCGAGTCAAATTGTAATCAGGATCTAACTGCACAAGCAGACCTCATTTAGTGTTTTTGAAATGGCTCAAAATCTAGAATTATTGGAGTTAATGAACACTCTAATAAACATCGTTGAAGACAATATAGTGATATTGAACAAAGAAACTCTTCAATCAGTGCTAACTTGTTTTCAAGTGATGCAAGATAAAGTTAGGCTTCTTCAATATCTATCCCAACTATTGAATGATGAAACAAAGGATCTCAAAAATCAATAGGCAATGAAGTGTTATGAACTAGTTTTTGTTCAACACAATATTCTCTATGATGATGATGATGATGTTTTTGATCAACAGTCAGTGAAGGAGAAACTTAGTAAGACAACTCCAGATGCAGAAGAAGATGAATCTATTCATGAACCTACATTAMAAGATTTTTATTTTGACTTCAGTGAAGAAAACCTTTCAATGATGCAACAACATATAGTAAATCCACTTCCACAGATTTCAAAGCAACAGGTTCARAAWACTCTTTCCAAGCCCATMTTCGGACCTTGRGAAGAAATCATCTACAAAAAGAATAGAGAAAGACMTGGATATGACAAGGAAGCTACCTTTCATATTCTCGATTATTCCAGACCAATCAAGTTCCAAAGTGTTGGATTCCTTGAAGAAGATTCACTTTCACCTGTTCCAATTCAGTGTCYGATTGTGAAGTGCCAACATTGAAATCGAGTTGGTCACAAGGAGAATYAGTGTTTTRATCTCCATCCTTACCAGCATTGTGGMAAGAATAACCATTCTTCAGACAGATGTTCRACACTGAACAAACCTCCAAGATTGAAGATTCACTATGAGTGGATTGATCCTTCGCAGTGGTCATCAACAACYAAGCGATTATATAAGTCTTACCGAAGTATTCAATMTCGAGTAAAGACCAATATTGCAGCACATAATATTTGTTTACCTCAGATAAGTGGCCCCTTATGGCATATCTTTCGAGCATGACCCTCACGGGATCAGATAACATGTGGTTTTTTCMACATTCCCACTTTCTGTTATACTCAAATAAAACWGGTATGGTACTCTCTTGAGCCTAGAAGGAGGGAGTACAATGYTGAAACTCTCATGCACATTAAGGGTGGGAGTTCAAAATTCCAATGACAATGGTTCATGAARCCACTTGTGGTCTCTCCTTTCAACTGACAAAGGGGGAAATTGATGATGGAATTGGTTTTCAGACTAAACATTTCGACAACGAGTATGCCAGATGAGAATAAGATTTTCCAAATGGGAAACTATTGTCTGTAGATGACAGACTTTAGCATAATTATGGTTCAGTGACTTGCAATTGAATCATACACATTATACATTAGGATGTTTTTGGACACCTATAAGTGTCACAATTGATCAGTGGTTATCCCAAACCATAGATTCAGAGAGAACTTTTAGTGATGAATTGATAGTAGAGTAGTGATACTACATGTTCACCAATTTGAAGAAGACATTAGATTCTTCTAGCTCAAATACTTGGGAAAATGATTGAATTGTCAAGTAATCATGGAATATTCAAATATTGCAGATGTTCACTTTCATATCTCAGCTCATTTCTAGTTCATGTCAGATGAACCATTCAGCATCCAGATTGGTATTTTTTCGGGCATTTCTTCATCGAGGCTCCACTCAAGAGTTTCAGTATGAAGACTTGAAATTGATACCATTTTATGCTTTATTGTTGGTATTATTGATCAGAGTTGTGATGGAGGGGGGGGATTGTTAGCCTATGGATTACCTTAACCAATTAATAAGTCAAAATTGTCACCTATATTTGTATTATTCATTTAGGATATTAGTAATATATCCTCAAGTGATGACTAATGATATAGTTAAGATTACCTAGACTAGTCATCATGCATGATTTTAGGATCTAGAGCAATTCTCTCTATGAGGTGGCATCACCCATTGTACTATAAATATGTAGCATTGGTTTGAATACAATAAGTGTTAGCTAGTGAGCCTTTTCCGCCATGTTGTTGTTCTTGTTTATATTTTATCAATTGGTATCAGAGCTTGTTTGTTTTATCAAATACACACACTTAATGAAATGGTTTATGAATGTGGAATAACAATAAATCATGCAGAATAACACAGTGTTATGCTTAGAACATAAACTCAAAAATAAGACACAAACTTGTCAATACACAAAATGCTTGATATTAATTAGCTTTGACACAGTGCGCGAATACAAAATATAATGACGGAGATGAGCTTCAGCTCCAATGACTTGTTCTATTGGATTTATAGACTCAAAGCCTCTGCGCAGACTTCTTACACTCCTCAGTTGTTGTTGGTTCTCGATTGTTCTCTCTACCTCTATTTTCTGCTCTGCATACTACCTTATGCATCTATCCAAAATCGAATAAGTAAATGACTCAAACTTATATGGACTCCGACTGAGACTTCCTACAGAAGCTAAGACAGACTCAACATTGAACATTAATTAGACTGACTCTTCAACCACTTAACTGAACATGATAAGATAGAGATCGACTTCATTTATAGCTTCACCGTTGGGCGACTGATTTTGAGTAAACTTGCGACTTTGCACTTGCAAACTGTTAGACTGACTGACTGAAAAATCGACTACTGACAGATTAACTAAACGACAAATCGATGGATACATAAAGATATCACTGACTTGTAATTACTATTTCCAACACTCCTCCTTAATTATAAGTAGGTGTGATTACAAAAGAAAATTACATCAAAAATTTGAGTGTTCATTTTACTATCACTCATATGTTATTGCACGGACTCCCAGACTACTATGTAGATGTTGAAATGCATCTCCTTCTAAAGCCTTTGTCAAAATGTTTGTGATTTGTTCTTTTGACCTGCAAAACTCTAAACAGATCTCTTTGTTATTCACCAATTCTATGATAAAATGATACCTTGTATCAATGTGCTTGGTTTTCTTGTGAAACACATGGTTCTTTGATAACATGATGGATGAGTTGTTGTCACGTAAAAATATTGTTGGTTTCTATTGTTCCTGTAAAAAATATTTTAACATCCTTATCATCCAAATTGCTTGACAATATACACTTGTAGTTGCGACGTACTCTTCCTCTGATGAAGAAAGAGTTACTATGGGTTGATTCCTTGATTCCCATGATACCATACCTGTTCCAAAATGAAATGTGTAAACAAAGATATTTTTTATGTCATCTATGATGCCTCCACAATCACTATCAGTGTATCCAATGAGTCTAAAATCTTCTGAAGTGGAGTACTTTATGCCAAAATATTTTGTTCCATTCACATATCTCAGGATTATCTTTCTTGCCTTCCAATGTGATTCTTTAGGGGTTTCCATGAACCTTGATATTAGGTTCACTCCATAGATAATATCAGGTCTTGTCATTGTGAGATACATAAGACTTCCTACCAGTATTTTAAATAGCGTGATATCCACCTTGGACCCTTTATCTTCATGTGCATACTTGGACTATGAGATAAATATACCAGTTTTGGACTGGTGCACTTCTAGTCCCAAAAAATATCTCATAATACCTAAATCAGTCATTTCAAATTCATCCTTCATGACTGACTTGAATTCTTCTATGCCAAAATCACATGTAAATATCAAAGAATCAACATATAGAAAAACAATTAGCATAATACCTTGTTGATTTGATTTGATATACAGTCTTGGCTCATTTTCACTTCTCTGAAATCCATTCTATGTGAGATAGGAATCTATGTGACTGTACCAAGATCTCAGAGCGTTCTTTAAAACATATAGTTCTTTATTCAATCTATACACTTTGTCTTCTTGTCTTGGAAGCTCATAACCTTGTGGTTGTTCCACATACTTCTTCTAAATTTTCAATCAAAAATGTTGACTTCACATCCATATGATAAACTAGCCACTCGTACTGCATGGAAATTGCTAACATAGTTATGACTATGTACATGTGCACCATTGGTGAAAATGTTTCATTGAAATCAATTCCAGGTTGTTGTGTAAAGCCTCTTAGAAATAATCTTTCCTTGTGCTTTTGCATCTTGCTTGGTTTTATAAATCCACTTATCACATATTTACCTTTAGGTACATCAACCAACTTCCAAGTTTGATTTCTCTCTATGCATCTAATTTCTTGATCCATGGCTTGTTCCCATACATCCTCTTTGAAAACTTCTTCAAAGGTTAATGGATCATCTATTTGTGAAAACATAGCAAAAGATGAAAATGAATTTGTTGCGTCTTCATTAGACATGTCGCGCAGACTTCTTGTCTTTATTGGTAACATACTTGCTAATGTTGGATCCGGAGATGTAGAACTACTCATAATTATTATTGGTGTTTATTGCGCTCTAGGTATATACTTTGCACTTATTGTTCTTACTGGAGTACTTTGCATGGTAATTTGTGTCACAGTTCCAGATGTAGATGGTACTGCACACTGACTTGTGCATGGTGGTTGAACCAATTCATCTTCTATGTCATCATACTCCATTGCATCAATAATTTTCATTGTCTTTGCTATGGTTCCATACCATGCTTCATTCTCCACGAAGTGAACATCACGACTGATTATGACTTTTCTTGCAATAGGGTCATACAACTTATATCCTTTTGTTTCCTCAGAATACCCCAAAAATATACATTTATGTCTTTTTTTGTCCAACTTTCTTTTTGGCTCATCTGGAACATGTTCATATGCAACGCAACCAAAAACTTTTAAGTGTGCCACATTGTTCTTTGAACCTTTCAAGGCTTCCTGAGGAACTCTATTCTTCACACTCTTTGTCAGACATCTATTTAATATGTATACTGCAGTTGCTACAGTCTCAAGCCTATACTCATTTGAAAAATGTTTGGTTGTCAACATACTACACACCATTTCCATGATGGTTATGTTCTTTCTTTCTGTGACAACATTTTGTTGTTGTGTGTATCGTGCGGTAAATTGATTGTCGATTCCATGAACTTTACAAAAGTTATGAAATTCTATTGACATGTATTCTCCTCCTCTGTTAGTTCTTAGAAACTTAATGTAATAACCAATGTGCTTCTCCACAAGTGATTTAAACTGTTGAAAACAACCGAAGGCGTCAAATTTATGCTTTAGAAAATAAATCCATGTCTTTCTTGAGAAATCATCAATGAATGTTAGAAGATATGCACTGCCTCCTATAGACAGAGTTTGCATTGGTCCACAAATATCTGAGTTTATTATTCCCAGTGGATCTTTTTCTCCATAAGACTTTCTAACTAGAAATTATTCTTTGTGCTACTTGCCAAATATGCAACCTTCACATATCCTTTCTAGTTTTTCAATCAATGGAAATGTTTTTACCATATCCTTTGTGTGTAGCAGCTTCAGACCTCCAAAGTTCAAATGTCCAAATATGAAATGCCATAACCAGGAATCATATTGTATTTCAGATTGGAATGTTGTCTTCTTCTTTGTGCCATTTTCTCCTTTCTTGATATTGTGAGCACTATATTCTTCATTACTACTTGTGCACTTTATGTTGTAAATGCAATGTCTAACTGCCCGCTTTTTCCTTTTTTCAACAACTGGTGGTCTATTCTTCTTCTTGGATGGATTCAATGTCAATGGGAACATCCTATTACTTGTCATCTAGATTTTTGCTATTAGTTGATTGCTTGGGCATTTGTCCATAATCACATAATGATTATCATCCTTGTAGATTTTGTATCCCTTTTGTAACAATTGTCCTATGCTCATCAGATTATGCTTCAGGCTAGAAACATAATATACATAAGACATAACTCTTTGTTATCCTTTCTGATTTAAAATTTTTATAATGTCGGTTCCTAAGACAATGACTCAGATATCTATTCCAAGTGTAACTTTGGTTTGGAATGACTCATCCAAACTAGAAAATAGTTCTATGTTTCCTGTCATGTGGTTACTACAAACTGAATCTAAATACCATATGTCACGTGGAATTTCTTCAGAAACGTTGCATTCAACAGGTGACACTATATTAGGCATTTCCTCAGTGCCAGGTATTGCTACAACACATGCCATAAACATAGTGTGAGTTTGATTATTTCCATTTTTTGACTGATCTTGATTTTTCTTGTTTTGATTATATTGTCTCTTCCTGGACTCATATGCACAATTTCCATACTTTTTACAGTAATGACAATGAATCTTCGATTTTTCAGTTCTATGACCACTTGGCTTATTGGTACTAGGTTTTGACCTCTTCCACTAGCATTTTCAGGACTGCTATTGCATCCACCTCTGAAAAAAATTCTTCCTCTTCCTCTAGAGTTAGCTCTCCACCTTCCTCTTCCACGACTTATATATGAATACACAGAAAATGCATTCTCTAATGACATACTTGACCTATTCAATCTGTGTTTGTGATTGATTAGGGAAGATTGCAGTTCATCTAGATTGAACTGACTCAAGTCTTTGTTCTCTTCTAGAGTAACAACAAGGGCTTCAAAATTAGGAGGAAGAATCATAAGTAGATTCTCAAAAAAAAAATTGTCTTCTATGGTTCCACCATGTGACTTAATATGATTTATCAGTCCAATGACATGTGTGTAGATTGAATCTACTGAATATGTATCTTTCATTGACATAGTTTCAAAATCCCTTCTAAGAATATGGAATTTTGCAGTCTTTACTTTGTCCATACCTTGATAAGAGGTTTTTAATATGTCCCATGCCTCCTTGTCTTGATCTATTGATGAAAATCTTGGAAGTATGCTCTCATGCATGGATTTATGTATGTAAAACAACGTTTTTCCATCCTTCTTTCTTTGATCTTTCAAGACATCCTTCTCAGCTTGTGTGAGGGAATTATATGTTTCCTGATCTACTGGTTCCACATAGCCATTCTTGACTATCTCCCATACATATTAACCTCAGAATAGTGCCTTCATGGTCAAGGACCACATATCAAAATTCTTTCCTGTAAAAGTGGGAGGTTGTAGATTTGAGGTAGGTGCCATATTTCACTTTCCAACAAAGTTTCTGCTCTTGAACTTGTTCTGATAGAACCTGCTGTGATATTAGATCTAATATCGACAAGAGGGAGGGTGCACACAATCTACTCTGCGCAAGTACACACCAAACATGTTATGCAATAGAGTTCACAAAACCACTACGTAGTGCACAAACTGCTTAGTTTGCTCTGTGATGTGAATACACACACTTAATGAAATTTTATGAATAAAAAATAACATAGTGTTATGCTTAGCACATAAAATCAGAAATAAGACACAAACTTTCAATATGCAAAATGCTTGATATTAATGAACTTTGGCGTAGTGTGCAAATTTAAAATACAATGACAGATATGAGCTTCGACTCCAATGACTTCTTCTACTGAATTTACAAACTTAGAGCTTGTGCTCAGACTTCTTACACTCTTCAACTACTGTTGGTTCTCGATTGTTCTCTCTACCTCTCTTTCTTGCTCTACATACTACCTTATGCATCTATCCAACATCGACTAACTAAACGAATTAGACCTATATGGACTATGACTAAGACTTCCTATAGAAGCTAAGAGCAACTCAACATTTAACACTAGCATTAATTTGACTGATTGTTCAACCATGTAACTGAACTCGAGAAGATAGAGATCAACTTCATTTATAGCTTTACCGATGGCCGATTGAATTTGAGTAAACTTGCAACTTTTCACTTGCAGACTTCCAGACTGATTGACTAACAAATTGACTACTGACAGATTGACTGACAGACAAATCGACGGAGACATAAAGATCTCACCGACTTGTAATTACTATTTCCAACAAGAAAATGAAGATAGACAAACAAATTGAGTTCATAGATGATATCACCTAATGTGAGTTACCAAGTGGACCTTTTCAAATCTTTATGACCCATCATGAATCAGTGTATCACAACTATCAGTGAGCATGACTTAGTATGTCAACTATCAACGAGATATTTGCCAGACTTTTTTCGATGAATATCATCGAAATCTAGTAAGGTAATTGTTGGAAATAGTAATTACAAGTCGGTGAGCGGATTTGTCAGTCAATGAGTCATTAGTCTACAAATAGAAATTCACAAGTTTACTCAGACTCAGTTTCAAGTGAGTTATTTCATGAAGTTTATCTTAATCTTTATTTTCCTGTTAAGTAGATAGAGGTCGGTCGTATTTATTGAGGTTTTTAATGTTGATTCAATTTTACTTCTACTAGAAGTCTTTGTCTTATCTATTTATGTCTAAGCCTTTAGTTAGCCGATACACACATATAGAAAAGCAACAACAATAGATAAAGGTAGATGAAGAGGTGTAACAACTCAAGCTATGTCTATGTCTTTTGTAAGTTGCAGAAGTTGTTTAAAAGTCCTTGGAGCCGAAGCTGTTGTTGTTTGATTTTATATGCTAAGCATAACACTCTGTTGTTTATTCATCTATAAATCCTTTCATTAAGTGTTTTATCACATTGTGCAATAAATTGTGAAGCTTGTGCACCACAAAGTAAATCCTGAGATTTTGGTCACTAAGTTTGTGGCACGTAGTATTTGTAACTACAATACGCAGACTTTGTCTAGATGTTGTGGATCTTAGAATAATTTTCAAGTAGTATTTTAAAATGCATGAATTGATTAATACTTACAAAAATAAAAAAATCTCAAAACACCTATTATATTGAACCACAACAATGGGAAAAAAAAATATAAAATGTTGAGACTACGTCTTACATTCACTAACAACCGGAAAATTCTACTACATTTATGTATATTCTAACATATTTAAATAGAGTTCAAAACAATTTTCTTTCCTTGAAGTTTGATAAATTAAAATTGATTTCGATAAACCATAAACATTAACCTCTAAACATATTCAACACAAAACCTAAAAGATATATATATATAGATAGATTGATTTTCCATATGTACAAACATAAAACAATTCAATTTAAAATTTTCAATGATAAAGATAAATCCATCCAAGTATAGACGTCGACGTACACAGTGTACGTGGAGAATGAAGAACTTGTAGAGCCCTATATAGGGAACATGGACGTATATATACTCCACCGAACAACATAGAAATCGTGGAGAGCCACACGGGAAGCATATAGGATTAACAATTTTCCAATAAATATTGAAATTACTTACAAAAACCAAAACAACATAAAAAAATTCAATATTATTAGGGCAATAGATTTATATATCAGGTTTGGCCCCAACAATATTCCACCGGATAACATAGACTTCAACAATATTCCACCGGATAACATAGAATTCGTCCAAAGCAACACGGAAAGGAGAAGGGATGAACAATGTTCCAATGACGCAGTGAAAATACTTTTAAAAATGAAAAGAATCTATTATTATTTGTAATTTAAGTTTTTGAAATTTTAAAATAATCAAAATTAAAAAAATTAGCTATGAATTTATAAAAGTGAATATACAATAAATTAAAAGGTAACAAATTGATAAAAGAATAATAGATAGATACATAAGGTAAATGAAAAAATAAATACCAAAAATTATTAAAATAATAAAAAGTGATGGAAAAAATAATTATAATTAAAGTAAAAGCATTGAAAATAATACAAAAGGTAATAGAAAAAAATAATAGTATAACCAAAGTAAAAATATTAAAAATAAAAAAAGAGAGTACAATCATATAAAATATCTAACAAAAAGATATTGTACTATTAAAAATTTAATAAAGTGTTATTAACTAGATGAGCTTGGTTAAAAGGTGAACAAGGATATATTAAAAATATTAAAAGTTTTATTATTTTAATAAATAAATGATTATGAACGAGGTTAAAAAGGAGAAAAGAAGGATTTAACAAAATTATTAAAAATTTTAATTTAAAAAAAAAATTATTAATAAAAAAATATTTAATGTTTTAAAATTTATTTAAAAAAAATACATAATAATTAATTAATAAGTAAATAAAGATTGGAAAAATAGAATTTAGAGATGAAATGAATAAGAAGAAAGAGTCAATGGTTATACTATTGTTACATTGTTTTTTCATTTCAAGAGATTTTTTAATTATACATTATGGCTGTTTCCATGTGCGGTGTCAACCTAAACCTAGAATGTTAGTATCAACCTCACGCTATGATCATGTGGGTTTATCCGTATTCAAAGCTCTCTAATTAATATTAGAAGGAATAGAGGTTCATCTCAACTTTGTGCAATACCATGGATGCAAAACTAATAATGTTAACGGTTCATCTCAACTTTGTGCAATATCCTGGATGCAAAACGAATCAGGTTAAGGGTTCATATATTTAGGTCAAGATCAACCACACAATGGATGCAAGTAGCCTAATATGATGGTGGATAAAGGTTGGAACTTCGTTTCTAGGATTTTCTCCTTTGACTTGTTAAGTTTTCCTTTTGTTCACTCAAGTTTCTATGGTTCTCTTCTTTGAGTCCTGTTTGTTCTTGGAGAAGTTCCTAGTTGAGAGGAAGCCCTAATGTGCACATTGAGGATATCATGTTGATCATTAGCTTTGAGCAGCTTGGCATTGCTTTGGACCTTGCTTCATATTCCTAATCCTCAACTTATGTCCTTCCCACTTTGTTTTTTTTTACCCTACTCTTTATCTTCCTCACCCATTCTATGAGTCCTTCAATTGCAATGTGGATTTAATGTCAACAACTTATGCCTTTCCCACTTTGTTTTTGGTTACCCTACTCTTTATCTTCCTCACCCATTATGTCAGTCCTTTAATTGCAATGTGGCTTTAATGTCAAACATAGTAAAGGGATTTGACCCAAATCTAGTAGGTGAGGACATATTTAAGGTTTTAATCCTTTTACTAGCAAATTCTTATCTCAAAAAATTCCTCAATGGATTACCTAGGCCCAATTTCAAGCCATGAAGATCGTTGGGAATTACCATTGTCGATTTTCTGATGAGATCAAAGTCGAGGTTGCCCATATGGAGGACACAAAAAAACAAACTCTCCAAGGCTCATCTTAAGGTTGATTTGGTTGATTTCAAGGAATGGTACTAGACATAAGGTTTTCTAATATTTAAGCTGATAGAACGGTACTAGTTGAATAAATCCTTTATTGCTTAAGTGGTGGACGAAAAAAGTCTGCAAAAACAAACCATATTGCATAAACTAAACATGATAGATAGGAAATTAGAAGCAATCTAAAGAGTGGTATACAATATTGAGGTCATTGTGACAGATCCTATGGACCCCAAAACAATCCAAAGAAAAAACACTTGACCAACTTCAAGCATCTACAACTACTCCTTCCAATCCAATACTACTAGACCCAAACGATCAAGTGACATAATTAGGGACTTGGTCCACTAGGCTCACCACCCATGTTTTCCTTTGTCACTCTTACAAAGGAAAACTAGTATTCCCCTCTTAGTATATATATGTTTTTCTTCTTCTTTTAGTAGGCATTGTTAGATAACTTATAGGCATATAGAAATCACAAACTCTTTTTAGTAACTTATAGATTCAAACACTCGAAACCACTAGTAATTTATTTTATTCTATTTGTGTGATATATTAATATTAGCTAACTTACGAGAAAACGATACACGATAAATGATGAGGTGATAGAAATAAGATTTTGATTTAATTAAAATAGATAAAAAAATTTAGTGTTATGAGATCGACGAGTTAAACTATTATCCAATATATCTACCCTATGTTGTTTGATATAGGCTTAGATATATCACCTAGTTTGATATATTTACCATGTAAACCTAGAATCTATTCAAAACACATCAAAAACTCATAAAACTAAATACAAACACAATTGACTATCTACCAAAAAAAATTCAGACTCAAATATTTGTTGCATTTTTTCACCGTCGTTAAAGTCAGTACGAGTAGCGATTGATTCTACGCGTTTGAAGGACGAAGGGGTGAGTTCTATACAACTACGGCTGTATAAACTCTTGCGCAAACGCACAAAAACCCAACTCTAAAACATTTTAATGCAGTCATTGTCTCTCCTGACACACTTGAATACAAAAAACTTAATGATAATATAAACTTGATAACTGAGCTCTTCTAGAGTTTAATTCAACGAACTACAAATAACCAAACTCTTCTAGAGTCTAAATGTTTTAGCTTTTACAACACCCAAATTCTGTCTATGAAACTTAAATACATATTATTCTATGGATTTGTAAACATGTGAACCAATTGGTCTTTTGATCTACAAGATTCCAAGTAGATTTTTCCATTGTTTACAAGCTCTTTAATAAAACGATATCTAGTATCAATATGCTTTCTTTTCTATGAAAAACATGGTTCTTTGACATAGCTAATGTTGACTTGTTATCACAATACACTGGGTTTGGTCCTTCTCATCCTTGTAGAATATCACCCAATACTCTACGTAACAAAATTGCTTGATAAGTTCCTACTGTGGTTGCTACATAATCAACTTCGGCCTATGAAATTTTCACAATGAGTTGCTTCTTGGATTCCCATGAAATCACGCCTGGACCAATATGGAAAACATGTCTTGAAGTACTCTTCATGTCATTAATACTACCTGCAAAATCATTATCAGTGTGTCCAATAAAAAACCATGACTAGTACTGGAATATAATATGCTATATCGTGTTATTCCTGCAATATATCTTAGAATTCTTTTGCCAACATGCCAATGTGGATATTTTGGAGATTCCATGAATTTGGAAATCAAATTGACAGCATAGATAATGTTTGGCGTAGTGGAAGTGAGGTACATGAGACTACCAACCAATCTCTTAAATAGATTTGGATCTACATTGGATCCCATATTATTTTTGCTAAGCTTTGTCCCTGTTGCATGATTGCTACATCCCCTATCTAACAACAAAATATAAATAGAAGTATGTTGAGTAGCATTATAAGTAAGAAGTTATGAGTCTTCATAGTTCTTAGTGGTGTTAGAATAATTTGCATCTTGTTTTCTAAGGTCAACTTTGTTCTTCCTACATTCATGTGTATAATGACCCATTTTGTTACAATAAAAAAAATTTCTTTGGACTTTTCATACCTTTGATTTGGTTGTGAATTTCTATTGTTGTTCCCCCTTAATCTATGAGGATTTTGATATGGTCTAATTTCTTGTTCTAAATTATCCCTTTGGTTGCTTCTTTTGTTTCTCTTTCATGTGCCTCTTGACTTTGATCCTCCTCTTCCTTTTAAGATCTAAACGTAAGATCTAAATGCATTTTCCAAGGATTTATCATACTTGTTCGTCCTAGATTCATGGGATAACAAGGATCCCAACAACTCATCCACTAATAGCTCTATCAAGTCCTTAAACTCTTCAATGACTATAACCAATGCATCAAACTTCTTAAGTACGGCTCTAAGAACGTTCTCTACCACTCTTCAATTTGGAATCTCTTCATTGTTCATCCTTAATTGGTTTACTGTGTTCATGACTTGGGTCATGTACTCATCGAGTGACTCTCACTCCTTCATCTCCATATTCTTAAAATTCATTCGTAATGTGAGCAACTTGACCATCTTTACCTTGGTAATGTCGTGATAGCTGGTATTTAAGTTGCCCCACGTTGTCTTTGAGAATCTCTATGCTCAAATATTTGAAAATATACTTTCATCCAAGTTGTTTTGGATGAGATAGAGTGCTTTTGCATCCTTCTTCTTGTTAATCTGGTTTGCAAATGTTGCTACTTGAAGCCATATTTTTTCTTAAAAAAAAATTACATTCTCAAAAATAATAAAGTCAATGATATATTCTTATTTTGAAAACTGAAAATCATCATTTACCCCCACATATATATTTTATTGCAAAATATAGTGTCCTTTTAACAAAACACAATATTTTTATAAAATATAAAAATAGATGTTCCCTACAAATTTTAATATTATTTAAAAACTTTGAAGAAAATATCGTGGGCCTTCTTTATCGAAATACTCAAGGTATTGTATTTATGAAAAAATATACCAATGTACTTCAATATAAACTTTCCATATTTTGCTTCCCCGAAACTTCTTTAAGAAACTCTTTGGCAACCGTTAGGGTTTGGAAAGTGGTGAGTCTCCTAGTGAAAGGTCGCGGCTCATAGCTAACCGCGAAACAGAATTGGCTCTTGGTGGCTCTCCAGCGAACAATGGGGATTTGATACCCTCAAATCACTGCGATCTTCTGTCTAATAGCAGGTAGACTCGACGTGTTTTTTTAGCAGACTGTTGTTTTTGCTCTAGCTTTGCGGTATCTTCTCTCGTTTTCCTGCAATCTACAACTTTCTTTCTAACTTTACACTCTGATACCACTATGAAAGAGGAAGGGGAGAATTTCTTCGAGCTACAGTTGTGTAAACTCTTGCACAAACACAAGAGTTTTTGATCTAAAACTTTTTAATGCAAACTTGATAACTAAGCTTTTCGGGAAAAAAACATTTTTCATAAGAAAAATGTCTTATATTACGAAATATAATTGATCTGTCACAATAACTTTTAGAAGTTCAAAATTTCTCTTCATTTGTTGCTTCAATACAATCATAGAATACATCATATCTTACCATACCGACAGATCTAGAAATCTCTTTTATAGAGTCTTCAAAAAAAACTTCTTCTTTAAATCGATAAAAAATATCAAGTCTTTATCCAGTGAACTGTGTAGTTAAGCTATGTCCTTTATACCGATAAAAAATATCAAGTCTTTATCCAGTGAACTGTGTAGTTAAGCTATGTTCTTTAAACCGATAAAAAATATCAAGTCTTTATCCAGTGAACTGTGTATTTCTACCTGGCCTCCTTTAACCTCTGCAAAATATAAACCATCTTCCTCGAGAGTTAATGTTGCTTTTGAAACTAGATCAACTTCCTTGTTGTATTCTCTGTAAATATGTTGGGCTTTAAGTTGTGTTAAATTCTACTGAGATATGTAATCTTTTTCATCCAATGTTACATTGAAACCACCTGTATATTGTTTTCTTTAGTAAACCAATCAATAACAACTTTTGAATCACCTACCAACTGCAACCTTGTTACCTTTTTAAAATGAGAAAAGTATAAAATACACCACAATGCTAGAAGTTCAGCATTGGTATTAGAGCCATTGCCAAAATTCATTTTGATTCTGAAAGTACCCAACACCACAATGCTAGAAGTTCAACATTGGTATTAGAGCCATTGCCACAATTCATTTTGATTCTGAAAGTACCCAACACTGGGCATTTTAAAACAGCTCCTACTCCACAAATATCTCCCCTTTCTTGTGAGGCACCATTAAAAAAACCCACAACCAGTTCCCAAAAGAGTAAGGGTGGTCTATAAATCCTCCTTTCCTTCCTAATGTAACCTACTTTTATTTCTCCCAAAACCTGTAAAATAATTGAACAAGATCTGTTCCTATTCAGTGGTTTATCTTCAAAGATAACAGGGTTTCAATGTTTCCAGATATCCCAACAGATTAGACATGGGATTTTTATACATTCTCACTTCATTCTTTTCTAGTTGAGTATACAATCACTCACCTGACCTCCTTCCCAAATACCATAACATTTTAAATCCTTAAGTATTAAATTCCATAATTCTTTAGTAAATTTACAATC
>JZKD02S0087250.1:0-25039 GCA_000966675.3 Picea glauca | reverse complement strand
TCCTACTGTTTTAGAATTAGTTGATTGTTCCACTATCAAACCAGAAGGAGTAATCGATGATCTAGTTATTTCAGTTGATTCATGGGAGTATCCTGTTGATTTTGTCATATTGCAATCTAAAACCCATTTGGGGGGTCATCCTCTAATTCTATTAAGACCATGGTTAGCTACAGTCGATGCCTTCATTGGTTGTAGATCCGGTTCAATGACAATCTCTAATGGTTATGATACCAAGAAACTTACCCTTGATCTTCATGCTACACCCAGTGTGGAACCCAAAAATTATTTATGGATGGACATTGACGATGAAAGAGATATTCCTGTGTTAACCATAGGAAAATCCCTTAGTTTCAAAGACGAGACAGAGGATGAGATAAACAATAGCTTTATCAGTGACCCCGTTGTTTTTACACTAAACATGTATCACCGATTGAGTAGAATCTTTGACCCTACTACCCAGGAAGGAGTCAGCGCAGAGATGTTCTCTGAAACTATTGTAAATCAAGTTAATTCAGTTGTAACAGAAGACACTAAAACAACTGAATTATTTCCTAAAATCAGTTCTAAGAGCATCGCTATAGAAATCAAACCTCGAAAAACCTTGAACATCAATCCTGATTTATCTTTTGTTGAAACTAAACATTTGATGAAGTTATTGTTGAACATAAAGACATGGATATGAAAGGAATTTCCTATGAACTATACACCCACCATATATACATTAAGGAAGAATGCCGACCCATTTTCCAACCCCAAAGGAGAATGAACCCTAATATTAAAGAGATTGTTAAAGAAGAACTCCAGAAAATTCTTAATGCAGGATTCATCTACCCTATATCAGACAACGAGTGGGTTTCACCCCTGGTTATTGTGCCTAAAAAGAATGGTAAATGGAGAATGTGTGTGGACTATAGAGCCCTGAATAAGTCCATGTAGAAGGATCATTTCCCTCTACCATTTATTGATCAGGTTCTAGACAACCTATCTAGGAATTTTTTTTTTCTCTTTCCTAGATGGATTTAGTGGCTATAACCAGATAACAATTGCTCCATAGGATCAAGATAATACCACCTTTACCAACCCTTGGGGTACATTTTCCTACAAGGTTCTCCCATTTGTCTTGTGTAATCCACCAACCACTTTCCAGAGAGATGGAATTGGTGTTTTCTCTGATATGGTGAATGACTGTATGGAAATATTCATGGATGACCTTACACCTTATGGTATTGATTTCGATGAAGCTTTAGCTAATCTAGAAAAAGTACTCAAAATATGCATACAGTCTCATCCTTCTGTAAGTACATAAAAGTGTCATATGATGATGAGCGAAGTTGTGGTGTTCGGACACTTCATTTGTTATGCAGGAATTCAAGTAGACCCAACCAAAATTCAGGTAATTTTGGACATTCCAACTCCATCAACTCTAAAAGAGGTAAGAATATTTTTAGGGCATGATGGATATTACAGGAGATTCATTAAAAAAAATTCCAAACTTGCCTCTCCCTTAACTTTTATATTGACAAAATATGTTGACTTTAGTTAGACTGACAAATGCAAATTGTCTTTTGTATATCTGAAACAGAAATTGTCCACAACTCCCATTTTGAGAGGACCCAAATGGGCTCTTCCATTTCACATTTCTTTAGATGCCTCAGATACTGCAATTTGTGCAGTGCTAGGGAAACAGGAGGACAAATATCCCTATGCCATCTACTATATCAACAAGAACATGGCTCCTGCTGAGTTAAATTATACAGTTACAGAAAAAGAATTTCTGGCAGTAGTTTATGCTATCAATAAATTCGGGCATTATCTCACTGGTTATTCTACTTTTATTCATACTGATCATTCAGAAATTAAATATTTAATGAATAAACCTATTACTAATTCCCGAGTAACAATATGGTTGTTACTACTACAAAAAGTTGACATCACTATAGTAGATAGACCAGGAAAATAAAATGTGGTTATTGATTTTCTCTCAAGATTGAATATAAATGATGATAATTCACCTGTAGATGATTCATTTCCAGATGAAAATTTGTTTGCAGTATCTTCTTGCTCACCATGGTATGCAGACATTGATAGTTATTTGGTTGTAGGGAAGGTACCTCTACATATATCTCCCCAATAAAGAAGGAAGATTATTAAGAAGAGTGCTCGGTATAGTTGGATAGGGGGATACCTTTTCTATATAGGACTGAATCAAGAAATTAGGAGATGTGTGAGAGATGATGAACTTTATGATCTTCTTAAATATTTCCATGATGGCCCTTGTGGGGCTCATTTTGCTGATAAAAGGACTGGGCATAAAATTTTGAAGATGGGTTATTTTTGGCCCATAATATTTCAAGATGCCAGGAAATATGTCCAATCCTGTGACAATTGCGAGTGAATGGGTCAGCCAAATCATAGGGATGATATGCCTCACTAGCCTCAAGTGGTTTTAGATCCTTTTGAGAGATGGGCCATGGATTTTGTAGGGCCCATTAACCCACCTTCTAATCAGAAGGTATATATATTCATCTGCACAGATTACATGACCAAGTGGGTAGAGGCAAAAGCACTCATCAGGGCCTCAGAAAAAGTTGTCTTAGAATTTTTGTTTGAAGATATCTTTGTTAGGTTTGGAGTTCCCACAGAGTTAGTAACTGACAGGGGACCACCTTTCACATCACATAAGTTTGAATCCCTACTCAGTAAATATCATGTTTTGCATAGAACAAATTCTCCATACCATCCCTAAGGTAATGGGTAGGTGGAAAGTACAAACAAAGTCAAGAAGCTATTCTTACTAACACAGTGAGGGAACATTGTAGGGATTGGTATGATAGATTGCATGAAGCTCTATGGGCATATTGAACCACTTGGAGGACCACAACTGGTTTTTCTCCTTATGAACTGGTATATGGGAAGACCCGTGTTTTTCCCATTGAGTTTGAAATCAAAACATAAAGAACTGCATCATCAGTCAATATAGACTAGACTATGGCATAGAAGGCTAGATTGTAGTAGCTAAATGAGCTGAATGAGAAGCATTTGGATGCTATTCATCAAACCACAGTGATTCAACAAAAGAGAACCAAGTGGCATGACCGAGTCATCAAGAAGAAGTTATTCAAAAAGGGAGATTGCGCTCTGTTGTATGATTCACTCTTTAAATAATTTCAGGGTAAGTTGCGTTGATGCAGGAGAATCGTATAAAGCCCATGTGCATGCCTAGCCAAAGAGACAGCTGGATGAACATATGCAATTTAATACATTTTTGTGAAAACGTTTTGAAGTTTAAAAATATGAAACATTAATGTAATGGATGGGAGGAAAGTGCAGTCACATTTATATCCTGAAGATCCAAACTAATTTTGGAGCGTATGTTCCTATCTACTGGTTGTAATAGGCATTTATGTGTGTTTAATGCAAGTAGTTATATTTAATTTAATAGATTAGACAGTTTAGGAGTATAGGAGGGAAAATGGATGATAGACACCCTCAACCCTTGTATCTTTGTAACATAATTCAGAATTCATAAGCTGTAGAGATGCAAAGAAGAATATAGGAGAACATAGAATTTTATGCATTTTAGTTGTTATTTTCCATGTACAGGAGCACTAGAATTAATATAAGAAAGTTTTGATTCCAATCTATGTGTTTGTTATGGTTGTTCGAACCACCTGTTAAATGGTATGTTGCAGGCTTGTTTGCATTCTCTGTATGCATTTTGCTTCAATACTATGTGTGTGTATGCTCTAGAATTCTATGTTATGTGATTGAATTCTAGATAAGGGGAGAATGAGTTTCAGTTTTTTTCTTTCTGAGAACTCCTGCAAAGAGTGCAGTGGAGGGTCCGCAAGGAGTGCGTCAACCAGGCTTCGAGTTTCATCTCATAACCCTTAGAGGAGATTCAAATTGTGTCTTTACAGGTAAGAGTGCTAGCAGAGAACAGAGTCATGCAAAGTATGCACAGGCTAGGAGAAGGGAATGAATTCTTTCAAAACCACAAAGGAGTTGGAGAATTCTCTATCGCAAAGAGTGCACAGAGCCAAAGACCCAAATAACCAATGGTTATTTGAAAAAATTTCGGAAGGAGTGCATGCAGGAACCCTTTTGGAAGCCTTGAGTTCATAAGTGAGGTCATAAGGGATATAACCTTCGAAGGGACCGAATAAATACGGAGGTCAAAATCGTCTCACAGGAGTTAAGTTTAGGAGGAAGGACACCAAGTCATTTGGCCAGAAGTCCTTGAGAAGTTGAAATGGACGTTGGAATCTCTATAGGAGGAAGTGTCGAAGTTCTGTAGGTCATTGGATATGATAGAATAATAGAGGGATTAAGACAGAGAGTCTCTCAACACCCATAATCTCAGGAGGAGTAGTGACAGTCAGATCCAGATCAACGAGGACCGTTGATCTCGTATGTGAATTCGTGTATCGGAATTCGGGAAATGGCATGACCAGTGGTTTGGGTCGAGTGTTGTGGATTTCCGGTTCACAAAATACTGATACAGCTGGGACCATTGGATCAAGGGAGGCACACAGTCATTGATCTCATTGAAGGTACAATTTTGGAGTTGGGGATCCATATAGGAAGAGGAACAATTGTTGGTTTCCCACTCGAGTCGTGAAAGTGGAAAATCTGTGTGGACAGGTGGTAAGAACTCACCCCGTAAGTAGAGTAAAGAATAAGTGTCAGGTGGCATGTGCCCATCACTTTGGGTGGAGTCAACCTTCATTGACGAATTGCATTTTGGGGATTCAAAAGAGGAGAGCACGTGAAGTTCACGCTCCAACTCGCAAAGTCGCGAGTTGCGAGAGGTGATTTCATAAGGCTTGGTTGTGTTCCTATAGGAAAAAGGGTTTGAAGAGAGGGGATTACACCTTAGCCCATTTGCATTTCACGTTTCGGAAATTTTTGAGAGTTGTGGCATTGCAATTGGATCTGCCCAACCCACATGACCTGAAATCGTTGGGGTCTTGGAAAAGGGGTTTAATTAACCTTTGTCTTTGGTCTAAATAAGATCCTGTGCAAATCTCAGGCCTGAGGGTCGGAGGTCTGCACCAGTTGTGGTATGAGAACCCAGAACAAATTCTTTTCTTCTGTAGTAGAGAGGAAAAGAGGAATTTTACAACCATGCCACCGAGAAGAAGGAAAAGGCCCATACTTGATCCAACAGTGGAAAGAGAAATGCGTGAATTACGTGCCAAACTTGATGCTATGGAGAGCGCACAAAGGCGAAAATTTGACGATGGGGATATCAGCGAAGATGAAAGTGAAAGTGAAGCTGGAAATGAAGGAGAAGAAATTGCAGTCGAAGATGCTACATCAGAACACCTATTCAGGGTTGTTGCAAGGATAGGTGCTAGGGAAAAAATGGACATTCCAATGTACGAGGCAACCTAGATGTTGAAGAGATTCTAGACTGGATTAGAGCTCTAGAAAAATACTTCGACTATGATGATGTCGAGGAAGACAATAGAGTCAAACATGTCATTACTAGACTTAAGGGGCATGCAACACTATGGTGGGATGAACTGCAGTCTAATAGACATTGCAAAGGCAAGCAAAAAATCAAGAGTTGGGATAGAATGGTTGCAAAATTGAAAGACAAGTTTATACCCAAGGATTATCAAATAAATCTATTTCGGAGGATGCAGAATTTGAGACAGAATCTGATGTTAGTGAAAGAATACACTGAAGAGTTTTATAGGATAAACAATAGAGCAGGTCATCGGGAAAACGATGATGAGAAAGTTTCCAGGTATATGAATGGTCTACGATATGACATTCAGGACGAGATGAGCATGATAACCATCTGAATCGTAGAAGATGCTTATCAAATGGCTCTGAAAGATGAAGAGAAGCTGAGCCAAAAGTAAGGTCAAAGAGATCGAGGTAGAAGTCAAAGGAGAGGCAAGACAATTGCCCAGGACAGGATGTTGAAACCTAAAGAAGAGGGAAAAAAACCTCAAACCCAATCTGAGAGAGGAGGAAGCTCACAGGGGAGGCAGTATGCTGATAGAAATACTTTTCCTCGAGCCAGAGGAAGAGGAAGGTGCAGAGGAGGTGAAGTGAAATGCTTTGTCTATGGAAAAATCAGACATAAATCCTATGAGTGTCCAGATAGGAAGAAATATGGTGGTGAAACTCACATTTTCGATGCTCAAGGACGGAATGTTGAGGCAGAGGACACTGAGGGCGGAAGATCTTTTATGATGCGTAAATTTCTCTTGAAACTGGAGAAGGAGCCAGAGAACCCATCCCAAAGAAACAGTCTATTCCAGACTGCTTGCAAAAACAAGAACAGGGTACGCAAGGTCATAGTGGACAGCGGTAGCACAAATAATCTTGTATCTATGGAAATGGTAGAAAAGCTGGAGCTGGAGACTGTTGCGCATCCAAGCCCATACAAAGTTTTGTGGCTACAAAAAGGACATTAGGTAAATGCCACTAAACAGTGTTTAGTTGAATTTAAAATAGGAGGATATAGAGATGAGATATTATGTGATGTCATTCCCATGGATGTTTGTCATCTATTGCTGGGTAGACCATGGAAATATGACAGAAATGTAGTGCATGATGGGAGAAAGAACACGTATACTCTGGAGAAAAATGGTAGGATGCACATGTTTCTACCTAATAAGGATAAAGAGGTGAAAACAGAGACGAACAACACTGTACTTCTCATGAGTGAGAAGGAACTTCTTAAGGAATTCAAGAATAAGGAAGACACGCAATTCATTTTGGTTAGGAAACCCAAGATTGTTTTGAACAACACTAGGATAGATGATTTACCGGAATAAATATAGGAGTTGCTAGAAGAATTTGCTAATATAGTAGTGGACGAACTACCCTATTAGGAGTATAATTCATCACATTGATCTTAAACCTGGAGCCAGTTTGCCGAACAAAGCAGCATACAGATTGATGCCGCAAGAGAATGAAGAAGTTAAGAGACAGGTCCAGGAATTAATGGACAAAGGATTGATTCGGGAGAGCTTGAGTCCATGCATTGTTCCAACAATGCTCAGCCCAAGGAAGGAAGGTGGCTAGAGAATGTGTACAGACTCAAGGGAAATCAACAAAATTACCATCAGGTATAGGTTCCCATTTCCAAGGATGGATGACTTGATGGATTGCTTGAGTGGAGAAAAGTTTTTTTCAAAGATTGATTTGAAAAGCGGATATCATTAGATTAGAATGAGAGAAGGTGATGAATGGAAGACAACATTCAAGACGAATGAAGGGATGTATGAATGGTGTGTCGTTCCATTTGGCTTGAAAAATGCGCCCAGTACTTTCATGAGGTTGATGAACGAAGTCCTGAGGGATTTCATTGGGAAATCCATCATTGTATATCTTGATGATATATTAATTTTCAGCAAAACTGAAGCAGAGAATTTGAAGCATTTAGCTGCAGTGATGAGAATCTTACAGCAAAAGAATTTGTTGATCAACATGAATAAATCATCATTTATGAGGACAAAACTCATTTATTTGGGTTTTGTTATCTCTGTAAATGAATTAAAAATGGATCCAAAAAAGATAAAGGTGATTTAGGATTGGCCATCGCTAAAGAGCATGTTTGAAGTTTGAAGCTTCCATGGTTTGGATAGATTCTACAGGAAATTCATCCGAAACTTCAGTGAAATTAGTGCATCGATGATGGATATGGTGAAGAAAAGACATAAATATTTTCACTGGATGAAGGAAGTGGAGAAGAGATTCAACCTACTGAAGAAGAAGATCATTGAGCAACCAATTCTAGTTTTGCCAGATTTCAGCAAGATATTCCAGGTCAGGTGTGACGCGAGTGGATTTTCCATTAGAGTTGTCATGAGCCAAGACAACAGGTTGGTTGCGTATTTCAGTGAAAAACTGAATGAAGCAAAGATTAAGTACTCCACATATGACAAAGAATTTTATGCGGTCATACAAGCGCTAAAGAAATGGAGGCACTATTTGGTTCCAAAAGAGTTCATTTTATACAGTGATAATCATGCTTTGGAATTTGTGACTCGACAGGAGAAGTTGAACCAAAAACATGCTAAATGGGTTGAATACATGCAGAATTTTACTTTTGTGATTAAGCATATTTCTAGAACTTCTAACAAAGTTGTTGATGCTTTGAGCAAGAAATGTTTGCTTATGCAGGAATTTAGAGTTAATACTTTGGGCTTTGATAGCCTCAAAGAAATGTACAGGGATGATCTACATTTCAAATAGTCATACGATGCGACTGAGAATCCAATTCTTAGGGAAAAAATCCAATGGACAGAGTACATGATCCAGGATGGACTATTGTTCTAGGGAAATCAACTATGAATTTCGAAATGCTCCATGAGGGAGAATTTGTTGAAGAAAAAGCACAACGGAGGATTGGTCGGACACTTCGGTCATGACAAAACGTTCTCAAGGATGAATGGCTCATATTACTGGCTAGGGATGAGGATGGATGTGAAGAAATTTTTGGACAGGTGCCGAATTTGTCAACACACGAAGGGAAAAAGGAAGAACGCACGGTTATATCAACCATTACCCATACCTGAAAGGCCATGGGATGCAGTGAGCATGGATTTCATATTAGGACTGCCAAGGACACAGAGGGGATATGATTCAATCTTTGTAGTGGTAGATATATTTTCAAAGATGACACATTTCACACCATGCCAGAAAACCAGTGACGCAACTCATATTGCGAACCTGGTTTTCAAGGAAGTCGTCAGACTTCACAGCTTGCTAAGGAGTATCATTTCAGATCGAGATACCAAGTTCGTAAGACATTTCTGGAGGACCTTATGGAAGAAGTTGGGGACGAAATTGTCTTTTATCTCAGCGTATCATCCTCAGACGGATAGATAGACAGAGGTCGTGAATAGGAGCTTGGGAGATTTGTTGAGGAGCTTAGTGACTGAACATCATAGTCAATGGGATCATATTCTTCCACAGGCGGAATTTGCTTACAATGATTCACTCAATAGAAGCACAGGGCAGAGTCCATTCCAAATTTTATATGGAATGAAGCCAAGGGGATTCTTTGAATTGAAATATTCAGAACAAGCCAAATTTAGGAGTTCTAGTGCAGAGGAATTTGCAGAAGGAATGAAGGAGTTTCATAGAAGAATCAAGGAGCGGTTGCAGAATATGAGTCAAGAGTACAAGCGTAGAGCAGATCAACACTGGTGAGAACTTCAATTTGAAGTTGGTGATTTGATTCTTGTGCATTTGAGGAAGGAAAGGTTCCCATGGGTAACATACCACAAGTTGAAGATGAAGAAAATTGGACCATGCAAGGTCATAAGAAAATTTGTGGCAAACGCGTATGAGATTGAATTACCCGATGAGGTCGGAATCTCACCAATATTCAATGTCGTCAATTTGTACCCTTACAGAGCTGAAGAAGTAGGAGCAGAAGATGAACAAGAAAAGATTCAATGGATGAAACAAATGCCTGTAACTGAAAATCCACAGATGGAAAGCATAATTGACAAGAGGATTAACAAAAAGACCAGGAGAAAAGAGTATTTTGAATACTTGGTCAAGTGGAAAGGACATCCAATTGAATATGAAAGCTAGGAGAATGAAGCGGAAATTCAAAGACATGGATGGACCATGCAAGAACTCATGAACAGGATTTCATGAAAATTTTCAAGCGAGTTGATGTAATGGATGGGAGGAAAGTGCAGTCACATTTATATCCTGAAGATCCAAACTGATTTTGGAGTGTATGTTCCTATCTGTCAGATGTGGCATTTATGTGTGTTTAATTCAAGTAGGTAGATTTAATTCAATAGATTAGATAGTTTAGGAATATAGGAGATAAAATGGATGATAGACACCCTCAACCCTTGTATCTTTGTAACATAATTCAGAATTCATAAGCTGTAGAGATGTAGAGAAGAATATAGGAGAATAGATAATTTTATGCATTTTAGTTGTTATTTTCCATGTACAGGAGCACTGGAATTAATAGAAGAAAGTTTTGATTCCAATCTATGTGTTTGTTATGGTTGTTGGAACCACCTCTTAAATGGTATGTTGCAGGCTTGTTTTCATTCTCTGTATGCATTTTTCTTCAATACTATGTGTGTGTGTATGCTCTAGAATTATATGTTGAGTGATTGAATTCTGGATAAGGAGAGAATGAGTTTCAACTGTTTTTATTTTTGAGAACTCCTGCAAATAGTGCAGTGGAGGGTCTACAAGGAGTGCATCGACCAGGCTCTGAGCTTCATCTCAGAACCCTCAAAGGAGATTCAAATTGTCTCTCTATAGGAAAGAGTGCTAACAGAGCACATAGCCATGCAAAGTATGCGCAGGATGGGAGAAGGTAACGAATTATTTCAAACCCACAAAGGAGTTGGAGAATTCTCTATCACAAAGAGTGCACAGAGCCGAAGACCCAAATAACTAGCGGTTATTTGAAAATTTGTCGTAAGGAGTGCGTGTAGGAACCCTTTTGGAAGCCTTGAGTTCGTAAGCGAGAGCTTATAAGGGATAGAACCTTAGAAGGGACGAAATAAAGACGTAGGTCAAAATCATCTCACAGGAGTTAAGTTCAAGAGGAAGGACGCCAAGTCATTTGGCCAGAAGTCCTTGAGAAGTTGAAACGGACGTTGGAATCGCTATAGGAGGAAGTGCCAAAGTTTTGTAGGCCATTGGATCTAATAGACCAACAGAGGGATTAAGACTCAGAGTCTTTCAACACCCATAAGCTTTGGAGGAGTAGTGACCGTTAGATCCAGATCAATGAGGACCATTGATCTCATATGTGAATTCACGTATCAAAATTTGGGAATGGAGTGACCAGTGGTTTGGGTCGAGTGTTGTGGATTTTTGATTGGAAAAATCTCGATACAGCTAGGACCATTGGATCGAGGGAGGCACACAGCCATCAAACTCACCGAAAGTACGATTTCAGAGTTGGGGATCCATAGAGGAAGAGGAACGACTGTTGGTTGCCCACTCGAGTCACAAAAGAGGAAAATCCATGTGGATAGGTGGCAAGAACTCACCCCGTAAGTAGAGTAAAGCAGAAGTGATAGGTGACGTTCGCCCATCGCTTTGGGTAGAGTCAACCTTCGTTGACAGATCGCGTTTCATGGATTTACAAGGGGAGAAAACGATAAGTTGACACTCCAACTCGTGAAGTCAAGAGTTGCGAGAGGTGCTTGTGTAAGGCTTGACTGTTATCCTATAGGAAAAAGGGGATGAAGAGAGGGGCTTACACCTTAGCCCATTTTCATTTCGCGTTTCGACGATTTCTGAGAGTTGTGGCATTGCACTCAGATTTTCCCAACCCACAAGACCCAAAATCATTGGGGTCTTGGACAAGGGGTCTAATTAACCTTTGTCTTTGGTCTAGAGAATATCCTGTAGCGATATCGGGCCCGAGGGCCGGAGATCTGCACCATGCGTACAATATGGCTAGGACCTTACGAGGTAGACACTTTTTTTCCCAATGGGACAGTTAGGTTGATCACTATTGATGGATCCAATACACAGTTACTTGCAAATGGTCATCGCTTGTGCCTGCATCAGTGTCCACTTTCCAAGATAGAATTTACATCCAGATGTACAACTGATATAGGTTATCAATTTTTAAAGGGAAAGGAGATTGCTCCTTCCCCTTCTAAACCTTAGAAATTTTTGCTTTATATAAAACCTTATATATAAATAAACTCTGCAAATTTGAATTTCTCTATTTTTCCTTCAAAATTTTTATGTTTCTTTAATAAATTCATCCTAGAAGGGTATCAGGCAGTTACTTTTGTGCAGATGGATTGATGAACAACAAGGTATATTACAATGAAAGGAGCCGAAGGATTATTTTCTGGAAGTTGAAAAACTTACTAAAAACTAAGTGATTCTGTGTTCAGTCGGGTTACATGTTGTTACACTCTTTTCTGACAAATTGGCCCATTTAAATGCTGCTACACCTAATTCCACTATTCTAGCCAAAATACATGCTCATACACCTACCGTTGTTATTCCTTTTCACTATTTTACATGCCTCTTTACCCATTTTATTTTTCTTTTCGCATTTCTTCCACTTTTCATGCTTATACTCCATCAATCTTTCCCTCTTTGCTATCTTTCCATGCCGAAACACTGTTGTTTTGTCATTTCCTCTACTACCTTTTCCACTCTCTCTGTCCGAAAAGGTCGCTTCATCATTACTTGACTCCACATCCGCAGATTTCCAGCTGAACAACCAAAGAAGGACTCCACCTCTACTCCACTTGTTATATCATCATTTCTCATGTTCCAGATCCATCTCTCATCATTACAGTTGTTCCACGAGGATTAGATGGCAGTTGGATAGTGAGGTTACTCCGATAGATTGGTTCGTGCGGTAAGTTATGAGGTACGTGACTAATCTTACGTGTCAAAGTAATGTAGATATGGAAGCAAGCTTTAATGCTTACCTGTCGGCTGTCCTAAATTTTTTGTACAATGATCCAATCATATTTGTTGAGGGGGGCAAGAAAATCCCAGCCATCAAAATCCCATTTTATATGCACCTCCGCCACATTTCGACCACGCTTATTTTTGTTGAGACACCGTGTTCTTTCTGCAATCCTCATTCAAACTTGTTGTGTCTCTGGTTTAGGTGCTAGTCTCTCCTCCTTTGTTTTTGTTTAAATTCTAAAACAACATCATGGGAGGATCAGTTGTGAGGTATGAACCAAAAAATTTGGACGCACTACTGTTATACCCAAATGTTTATGAAAAATTCCTGCAAGTTGGATGGATTTCTTATTTTGAAAAGATGCAAGGGTTTAATGAAGCAGAGGTATTGGAGTTCAGTTAGAATCTCACAGAGGGGTATTCGATGGTGCACAAGGTGAGGATTCCAGTGACAGAGGAAACTTTGGTTGTTGTGATAGGGTTGTTGACCACAACAACAAGGTGGTTTATCAGAAAAGCACATCTTCCCGAAGCATAGAAGGTTTTTCTTGTGGACGATGAGCAATTTCATACCAAGGGACGAGGTGCAGATGTAAGTTCCTTACCAAAACCATGGGGAAAAGTATTAGAATTTGTAAAAAGGTACATTACATGCGAAGGAAGATATCAAGTAATTTATTTTTCTGATTTTACCCTACTGTCACATTTAAGACATAAAAAGATAATAAACATCCCTTATTTCCTTCTTCATTCCTTGCATAAAATGGCTCACTTTGTCAAGAAATCAAAAAATCCCAAGAATTGTCTTTCCAACCACAGACTAATAGGGTTGTTGATTTTTAAAGGAATGGGAATTCCTAATGTCCCATTACCTGAAGTGGAAGAATAGCCAAATCCTTTGCCTATTGTTATGGACGAACAACTAAACCCAATCGTTGGACCAAGTCATGAGCCTCGGCCCTTGGTTGCACTAGCAGTTAAATCCCCCACTGTAATTTCCCATAAGTCGACTCAAACAAGCAAACACAAAACCAGAAGCAACTCTAACACCACTCAGAAAAGCATCGACAGAGTTGAACCAGAACAACTAAACCCTATGCTTGCAGTTGTGATTGAGCCAGTAGTTGAAAACCCAATTTCTGCACCAAGTCATGAGCCTCAGCCCTCGGCTGCAACAACTTTTGTTGAAGAACTCCCTCCTACTACTAAAGCTAAGAAAATGAAAACCCTTTATTCTATCTTTACATTAACTAGGAAGCGAACTAGGTCAGCAAAGTCTACTACAATAGCAGTTATATCCCCTGTTGTAACAACCAGTACGTTGACTTCATCTCCTGTTGAACCAAACGCACCTCAAAACACCCCTATTGTTGCAACAGAGTGTCCTGATTTTGCTGATGCTCAGACCCTGCCAGATTTTGACATGAATAATACAAACAAGAGTGAGTCGAAAAATGATCCTATGGAGATACGTATACCAGGTTTTGTCAATTTAGGCTGAATGTAAACAAATTGCAGCATAATCATCGGCTCTGCTTGATGATTTTGTGCATCACTCATCAAGTGACGAAGTACAGATTATACAAGGCCCCAACATTCCATATTTTCCTCCTTGTCTGGTTATTAAAGAACACCCTCCTTCTTATAAAGCAAAGAAAAGGAAAACCCTTGTTTTGGTCTCTACATTACCTAGGAGGAGAGCTAGGTCAGCGAGGTCTACTGAAGCATCAGTTGGATGAAAGAATATGGAATAGGAAATACCCATTCTTCATCCATTATCCTCCGTTGATAAAAAGGTGTCGTTACACAAGAACTAGTCCCTTCCAACAACATGACTGTGACATAAGAACCAACCTCTTCCCAGAACTTAGTTGTTACACAAGAATCAGTTTCACAGGATGAGACTGTCCCACAAGAACCAATCATGCCAGAACTAGTTGTTACACAAGAGCCAGCTGCCCAAGAAGGGACAGTTCCACAAGAACCATTCATGCCAGAATTAGTTGTTACACAAGAACCAGTTATGATGAGTGTATCTGCCACACCAGAACCAGTTACACAAAATACTGAGGATGTACCACTTAGTCAGTTGTTTTCTCAAATTGAGAAGAAGATAAAGGATACAAAAAATTACAGGATTTCTGAATTAATGAAGGAAAATAAAAGACTCAAAGCAGAGTTGGCTTCCTTAAAGAAGGATTTGTAGGTTGCTTGACAGAGAAACCCAAATGAGTTAACTTTGGATATATTAGCATTGACAACAGTTGTTATGAATCAAAAGAGAGAGCACATGTGCTATGAATGTGGTAATATTTATTTTCAGGAAGGGTACAAAATAGTGAAAGTACTAGTCACTCGTCATGATGAAGAACCGACCAAATTCTCAGTCAAGAAGGAATAAGTATTACATGTATAAGAATGTGTAGGATTCAATGGATGGGACTCGAGTTTCATTTTCCCATTTTTTGGATGCCTCATTCAGAGTATACACAGGGTCAAAGGTCTCAAAAACTGTTGTTTGGAGATGGTAAGGAGCAGTGGATTCAGACTTATAGATGAAGACTCTCATGACAATTTTGTCTTAGCAATTTTCACTGGAGGAGTCACTTCCCTGACTCAGATTCAGAGTAAGGATTGAATGTGGATTGCATGAGTACATACAATGTATTCAGTTGGGGGGCATGTTAGGACCCATAAATGTCCCTTTTTTCACTATACCTTTTGCTCATTCAACCTTATCATTTCTATGCTAAAATGTCTAATATATTGTTTGCTAAGACCTCTTTCCCAAGGTATGAATCATCGATATTTATTTTGTATTCTTATTTACTTAACATATTTGATTGGTAGCGTTTCTCATATTTTTCCCATGAATGCTCAATTATGATCAAATCTGTAGATTAAAGAAAAACAACCAAGTCTTGAAGAAAGATCGTTGTTGTTACACTAGTTGTTACAGTTGTGCACCCATTCTGCATGTTGTTACACCTACTGCAACAGACTCCCACCGATCCTAGAAGCTGGTATATCATTCAAATCTGTATCCTGAAGACAGATCATCAAGGTTGTTACACGTTTTGAAAACAGATCCTCAAGGTTGTTACACGTTTTGGCTCAAGCTGGTGATCAAGATTATTTCCATATTTTGTGAAGATGACAGATCTTTTATATCATACGAACAGATTGAGAATCTCTGATTCTCAAGGCTGTTCTGAGTCTATTTCAACTGAATGTCTATGTCTTTAAATAACAGAGCGTTTGTAATCATTAGGGGTGGAAAATATTAACTGTGGAACAGAGTGTAAAGTGAAGCATTTTTGTATCTGAACATTTTGGCGATTTAATAAAGAAAGTGATTTGATTTTCTCCAACCTACTGTAGTCCTTTCGAGTGGATTCAGTGAGAAGGAAAGGGCCCACCTTCCTCATAGACTCCCCTCTCATTTGAGTTTTAGATTAACTACTTTGATTTGGATAATTTATCTGTTTATCATTTCTAGAATACATTTGTTGTTAAAGTTCAGTCACTTTCTATTAAATGTGCATCAGTGTGTCTCATGGGAGTTAGAGTCAATTGTTGAATACTGCTGGAGAATTGCTTTCCTTTTTTTGCATTAGATTAAATCTCAGTTTTCAAGAAAAAATAAATAAAAGTGTGAATTCCCTTTCTGCAATTAAGTAGACTTCCTTTCAGAAATTAGCACAGAACTTCCTTCTACAAGAGTAAAATAGAAAATTATAATAGATTAGAGAANAATGCGCCCAGTACTTTCATGAGGTTGATGAACGAAGTCCTGAGGGATTTCATTGGGAAATCCATCATTGTATATCTTGATGATATATTAATTTTCAGCAAAACTGAAGCAGAGAATTTGAAGCATTTAGCTGCAGTGATGAGAATCTTACAGCAAAAGAATTTGTTGATCAACATGAATAAATCATCATTTATGAGGACAAAACTCATTTATTTGGGTTTTGTTATCTCTGTAAATGAATTAAAAATGGATCCAAAAAAGATAAAGGTGATTTAGGATTGGCCATCGCTAAAGAGCATGTTTGAAGTTTGAAGCTTCCATGGTTTGGATAGATTCTACAGGAAATTCATCCGAAACTTCAGTGAAATTAGTGCATCGATGATGGATATGGTGAAGAAAAGACATAAATATTTTCACTGGATGAAGGAAGTGGAGAAGAGATTCAACCTACTGAAGAAGAAGATCATTGAGCAACCAATTCTAGTTTTGCCAGATTTCAGCAAGATATTCCAGGTCAGGTGTGACGCGAGTGGATTTTCCATTAGAGTTGTCATGAGCCAAGACAACAGGTTGGTTGCGTATTTCAGTGAAAAACTGAATGAAGCAAAGATTAAGTACTCCACATATGACAAAGAATTTTATGCGGTCATACAAGCGCTAAAGAAATGGAGGCACTATTTGGTTCCAAAAGAGTTCATTTTATACAGTGATAATCATGCTTTGGAATTTGTGACTCGACAGGAGAAGTTGAACCAAAAACATGCTAAATGGGTTGAATACATGCAGAATTTTACTTTTGTGATTAAGCATATTTCTAGAACTTCTAACAAAGTTGTTGATGCTTTGAGCAAGAAATGTTTGCTTATGCAGGAATTTAGAGTTAATACTTTGGGCTTTGATAGCCTCAAAGAAATGTACAGGGATGATCTACATTTCAAATAGTCATACGATGCGACTGAGAATCCAATTCTTAGGGAAAAAATCCAATGGACAGAGTACATGATCCAGGATGGACTATTGTTCTAGGGAAATCAACTATGAATTTCGAAATGCTCCATGAGGGAGAATTTGTTGAAGAAAAAGCACAACGGAGGATTGGTCGGACACTTCGGTCATGACAAAACGTTCTCAAGGATGAATGGCTCATATTACTGGCTAGGGATGAGGATGGATGTGAAGAAATTTTTGGACAGGTGCCGAATTTGTCAACACACGAAGGGAAAAAGGAAGAACGCACGGTTATATCAACCATTACCCATACCTGAAAGGCCATGGGATGCAGTGAGCATGGATTTCATATTAGGACTGCCAAGGACACAGAGGGGATATGATTCAATCTTTGTAGTGGTAGATATATTTTCAAAGATGACACATTTCACACCATGCCAGAAAACCAGTGACGCAACTCATATTGCGAACCTGGTTTTCAAGGAAGTCGTCAGACTTCACAGCTTGCTAAGGAGTATCATTTCAGATCGAGATACCAAGTTCGTAAGACATTTCTGGAGGACCTTATGGAAGAAGTTGGGGACGAAATTGTCTTTTATCTCAGCGTATCATCCTCAGACGGATAGATAGACAGAGGTCGTGAATAGGAGCTTGGGAGATTTGTTGAGGAGCTTAGTGACTGAACATCATAGTCAATGGGATCATATTCTTCCACAGGCGGAATTTGCTTACAATGATTCACTCAATAGAAGCACAGGGCAGAGTCCATTCCAAATTTTATATGGAATGAAGCCAAGGGGATTCTTTGAATTGAAATATTCAGAACAAGCCAAATTTAGGAGTTCTAGTGCAGAGGAATTTGCAGAAGGAATGAAGGAGTTTCATAGAAGAATCAAGGAGCGGTTGCAGAATATGAGTCAAGAGTACAAGCGTAGAGCAGATCAACACTGGTGAGAACTTCAATTTGAAGTTGGTGATTTGATTCTTGTGCATTTGAGGAAGGAAAGGTTCCCATGGGTAACATACCACAAGTTGAAGATGAAGAAAATTGGACCATGCAAGGTCATAAGAAAATTTGTGGCAAACGCGTATGAGATTGAATTACCCGATGAGGTCGGAATCTCACCAATATTCAATGTCGTCAATTTGTACCCTTACAGAGCTGAAGAAGTAGGAGCAGAAGATGAACAAGAAAAGATTCAATGGATGAAACAAATGCCTGTAACTGAAAATCCACAGATGGAAAGCATAATTGACAAGAGGATTAACAAAAAGACCAGGAGAAAAGAGTATTTTGAATACTTGGTCAAGTGGAAAGGATATCCAATTGAATATGAAATCTAGGAGAATGAAGCGGAAATTCAAAGACATGGATAGACCATGCAAGAACTCATGAACAGGAGTTCATGAAAATTTTCAAGCGAGTTGATGTAATGGATGGGAGGAAAGTGCAGTCACATTTATATCCTGAAGATCCAAACTGATTTTGGAGTGTATGTTCCTATCTGTCAGATGTGGAATTTATGTGTGTTTAATTCAAGTAGGTAGATTTAATTCAATAGATTAGATAGTTTAGGAATATAGGAGATAAAATGGATGATAGACACCCTCAACCCATGTATCTTTGTAACATAATTCAGAATTCATAAGCTGTAGAGCTGTAGAGAAGAATATAGGAGAATAGATAATTTTATTCATTTTAGTTGTTATTTTCCATGTACAGGAGCACTGGAATTAATAGAAGAAATTTTTTATTCCAATCTATGTGTTTGTTATGGTTGTTGGAACCACCTGTTAAATGGTATGTTGCAGGCTTGTTTGCATTCTCTGTATGCATTTTTCTTCAATACTATGTGTGTGTGTATGCTCTAGAATTATATGTTGAGTGATTGAATTCTGGATAAGGAGAGAATGAGTTTCAACTGTTTTTATTTTTGAGAACTCCTGCAAATAGTGCAGTGGAGGGTCTACAAGGAGTGCATCGACCAGGCTCTGAGCTTCATCTCAGAACCCTCAAAGGAGATTCAAATTGTCTCTCTATAGGAAAGAGTGCTAACAGAGCACATAGCCATGCAAAGTATGCGCAGGATGGGAGAAGGTAACGAATTATTTCAAACCCACAAAGGAGTTGGAGAATTCTCTATCACAAAGAGTGCACAGAGCCGAAGACCCAAATAACTAGCGGTTATTTGAAAATTTGTCGTAAGGAGTGCGTGTAGGAACCCTTTTGGAAGCCTTGAGTTCGTAAGCGAGAGCTTATAAGGGATAGAACCTTAGAAGGGACGAAATAAAGACGTAGGTCAAAATCATCTCACAGGAGTTAAGTTCAAGAGGAAGGACGCCAAGTCATTTGGCCAGAAGTCCTTGAGAAGTTGAAACGGACGTTGGAATCGCTATAGGAGGAAGTGCCAAAGTTTTGTAGGCCATTGGATCTAATAGACCAACAGAGGGATTAAGACTCAGAGTCTTTCAACACCCATAAGCTTTGGAGGAGTAGTGACCGTTAGATCCAGATCAATGAGGACCATTGATCTCATATGTGAATTCACGTATCAAAATTTGGGAATGGAGTGACCAGTGGTTTGGGTCGAGTGTTGTGGATTTTTGATTGGAAAAATCTCGATACAGCTAGGACCATTGGATCGAGGGAGGCACACAGCCATCAAACTCACCGAAAGTACGATTTCAGAGTTGGGGATCCATAGAGGAAGAGGAACGACTGTTGGTTGCCCACTCGAGTCACAAAAGAGGAAAATCCATGTGGATAGGTGGCAAGAACTCACCCCGTAAGTAGAGTAAAGCAGAAGTGATAGGTGACGTTCGCCCATCGCTTTGGGTAGAGTCAACCTTCGTTGACAGATCGCGTTTCATGGATTTACAAGGGGAGAAAACGATAAGTTGACACTCCAACTCGTGAAGTCAAGAGTTGCGAGAGGTGCTTGTGTAAGGCTTGACTGTTATCCTATAGGAAAAAGGGGATGAAGAGAGGGGCTTACACCTTAGCCCATTTTCATTTCGCGTTTCGACGATTTCTGAGAGTTGTGGCATTGCACTCAGATTTTCCCAACCCACAAGACCCAAAATCATTGGGGTCTTGGACAAGGGGTCTAATTAACCTTTGTCTTTGGTCTAGAGAATATCCTGTAGCGATATCGGGCCCGAGGGCCGGAGATCTGCACCATGCGTACAATATGGCTAGGACCTTACGAGGTAGACACTTTTTTTCCCAATGGGACAGTTAGGTTGATCACTATTGATGGATCCAATACACAGTTACTTGCAAATGGTCATCGCTTGTGCCTGCATCAGTGTCCACTTTCCAAGATAGAATTTACATCCAGATGTACAACTGATATAGGTTATCAATTTTTAAAGGGAAAGGAGATTGCTCCTTCCCCTTCTAAACCTTAGAAATTTTTGCTTTATATAAAACCTTATATATAAATAAACTCTGCAAATTTGAATTTCTCTATTTTTCCTTCAAAATTTTTATGTTTCTTTAATAAATTCATCCTAGAAGGGTATCAGGCAGTTACTTTTGTGCAGATGGATTGATGAACAACAAGGTATATTACAATGAAAGGAGCCGAAGGATTATTTTCTGGAAGTTGAAAAACTTACTAAAAACTAAGTGATTCTGTGTTCAGTCGGGTTACATGTTGTTACACTCTTTTCTGACAAATTGGCCCATTTAAATGCTGCTACACCTAATTCCACTATTCTAGCCAAAATACATGCTCATACACCTACCGTTGTTATTCCTTTTCACTATTTTACATGCCTCTTTACCCATTTTATTTTTCTTTTCGCATTTCTTCCACTTTTCATGCTTATACTCCATCAATCTTTCCCTCTTTGCTATCTTTCCATGCCGAAACACTGTTGTTTTGTCATTTCCTCTACTACCTTTTCCACTCTCTCTGTCCGAAAAGGTCGCTTCATCATTACTTGACTCCACATCCGCAGATTTCCAGCTGAACAACCAAAGAAGGACTCCACCTCTACTCCACTTGTTATATCATCATTTCTCATGTTCCAGATCCATCTCTCATCATTACAGTTGTTCCACGAGGATTAGATGGCAGTTGGATAGTGAGGTTACTCCGATAGATTGGTTCGTGCGGTAAGTTATGAGGTACGTGACTAATCTTACGTGTCAAAGTAATGTAGATATGGAAGCAAGCTTTAATGCTTACCTGTCGGCTGTCCTAAATTTTTTGTACAATGATCCAATCATATTTGTTGAGGGGGGCAAGAAAATCCCAGCCATCAAAATCCCATTTTATATGCACCTCCGCCACATTTCGACCACGCTTATTTTTGTTGAGACACCGTGTTCTTTCTGCAATCCTCATTCAAACTTGTTGTGTCTCTGGTTTAGGTGCTAGTCTCTCCTCCTTTGTTTTTGTTTAAATTCTAAAACAACATCATGGGAGGATCAGTTGTGAGGTATGAACCAAAAAATTTGGACGCACTACTGTTATACCCAAATGTTTATGAAAAATTCCTGCAAGTTGGATGGATTTCTTATTTTGAAAAGATGCAAGGGTTTAATGAAGCAGAGGTATTGGAGTTCAGTTAGAATCTCACAGAGGGGTATTCGATGGTGCACAAGGTGAGGATTCCAGTGACAGAGGAAACTTTGGTTGTTGTGATAGGGTTGTTGACCACAACAACAAGGTGGTTTATCAGAAAAGCACATCTTCCCGAAGCATAGAAGGTTTTTCTTGTGGACGATGAGCAATTTCATACCAAGGGACGAGGTGCAGATGTAAGTTCCTTACCAAAACCATGGGGAAAAGTATTAGAATTTGTAAAAAGGTACATTACATGCGAAGGAAGATATCAAGTAATTTATTTTTCTGATTTTACCCTACTGTCACATTTAAGACATAAAAAGATAATAAACATCCCTTATTTCCTTCTTCATTCCTTGCATAAAATGGCTCACTTTGTCAAGAAATCAAAAAATCCCAAGAATTGTCTTTCCAACCACAGACTAATAGGGTTGTTGATTTTTAAAGGAATGGGAATTCCTAATGTCCCATTACCTGAAGTGGAAGAATAGCCAAATCCTTTGCCTATTGTTATGGACGAACAACTAAACCCAATCGTTGGACCAAGTCATGAGCCTCGGCCCTTGGTTGCACTAGCAGTTAAATCCCCCACTGTAATTTCCCATAAGTCGACTCAAACAAGCAAACACAAAACCAGAAGCAACTCTAACACCACTCAGAAAAGCATCGACAGAGTTGAACCAGAACAACTAAACCCTATGCTTGCAGTTGTGATTGAGCCAGTAGTTGAAAACCCAATTTCTGCACCAAGTCATGAGCCTCAGCCCTCGGCTGCAACAACTTTTGTTGAAGAACTCCCTCCTACTACTAAAGCTAAGAAAATGAAAACCCTTTATTCTATCTTTACATTAACTAGGAAGCGAACTAGGTCAGCAAAGTCTACTACAATAGCAGTTATATCCCCTGTTGTAACAACCAGTACGTTGACTTCATCTCCTGTTGAACCAAACGCACCTCAAAACACCCCTATTGTTGCAACAGAGTGTCCTGATTTTGCTGATGCTCAGACCCTGCCAGATTTTGACATGAATAATACAAACAAGAGTGAGTCGAAAAATGATCCTATGGAGATACGTATACCAGGTTTTGTCAATTTAGGCTGAATGTAAACAAATTGCAGCATAATCATCGGCTCTGCTTGATGATTTTGTGCATCACTCATCAAGTGACGAAGTACAGATTATACAAGGCCCCAACATTCCATATTTTCCTCCTTGTCTGGTTATTAAAGAACACCCTCCTTCTTATAAAGCAAAGAAAAGGAAAACCCTTGTTTTGGTCTCTACATTACCTAGGAGGAGAGCTAGGTCAGCGAGGTCTACTGAAGCATCAGTTGGATGAAAGAATATGGAATAGGAAATACCCATTCTTCATCCATTATCCTCCGTTGATAAAAAGGTGTCGTTACACAAGAACTAGTCCCTTCCAACAACATGACTGTGACATAAGAACCAACCTCTTCCCAGAACTTAGTTGTTACACAAGAATCAGTTTCACAGGATGAGACTGTCCCACAAGAACCAATCATGCCAGAACTAGTTGTTACACAAGAGCCAGCTGCCCAAGAAGGGACAGTTCCACAAGAACCATTCATGCCAGAATTAGTTGTTACACAAGAACCAGTTATGATGAGTGTATCTGCCACACCAGAACCAGTTACACAAAATACTGAGGATGTACCACTTAGTCAGTTGTTTTCTCAAATTGAGAAGAAGATAAAGGATACAAAAAATTACAGGATTTCTGAATTAATGAAGGAAAATAAAAGACTCAAAGCAGAGTTGGCTTCCTTAAAGAAGGATTTGTAGGTTGCTTGACAGAGAAACCCAAATGAGTTAACTTTGGATATATTAGCATTGACAACAGTTGTTATGAATCAAAAGAGAGAGCACATGTGCTATGAATGTGGTAATATTTATTTTCAGGAAGGGTACAAAATAGTGAAAGTACTAGTCACTCGTCATGATGAAGAACCGACCAAATTCTCAGTCAAGAAGGAATAAGTATTACATGTATAAGAATGTGTAGGATTCAATGGATGGGACTCGAGTTTCATTTTCCCATTTTTTGGATGCCTCATTCAGAGTATACACAGGGTCAAAGGTCTCAAAAACTGTTGTTTGGAGATGGTAAGGAGCAGTGGATTCAGACTTATAGATGAAGACTCTCATGACAATTTTGTCTTAGCAATTTTCACTGGAGGAGTCACTTCCCTGACTCAGATTCAGAGTAAGGATTGAATGTGGATTGCATGAGTACATACAATGTATTCAGTTGGGGGGCATGTTAGGACCCATAAATGTCCCTTTTTTCACTATACCTTTTGCTCATTCAACCTTATCATTTCTATGCTAAAATGTCTAATATATTGTTTGCTAAGACCTCTTTCCCAAGGTATGAATCATCGATATTTATTTTGTATTCTTATTTACTTAACATATTTGATTGGTAGCGTTTCTCATATTTTTCCCATGAATGCTCAATTATGATCAAATCTGTAGATTAAAGAAAAACAACCAAGTCTTGAAGAAAGATCGTTGTTGTTACACTAGTTGTTACAGTTGTGCACCCATTCTGCATGTTGTTACACCTACTGCAACAGACTCCCACCGATCCTAGAAGCTGGTATATCATTCAAATCTGTATCCTGAAGACAGATCATCAAGGTTGTTACACGTTTTGAAAACAGATCCTCAAGGTTGTTACACGTTTTGGCTCAAGCTGGTGATCAAGATTATTTCCATATTTTGTGAAGATGACAGATCTTTTATATCATACGAACAGATTGAGAATCTCTGATTCTCAAGGCTGTTCTGAGTCTATTTCAACTGAATGTCTATGTCTTTAAATAACAGAGCGTTTGTAATCATTAGGGGTGGAAAATATTAACTGTGGAACAGAGTGTAAAGTGAAGCATTTTTGTATCTGAACATTTTGGCGATTTAATAAAGAAAGTGATTTGATTTTCTCCAACCTACTGTAGTCCTTTCGAGTGGATTCAGTGAGAAGGAAAGGGCCCACCTTCCTCATAGACTCCCCTCTCATTTGAGTTTTAGATTAACTACTTTGATTTGGATAATTTATCTGTTTATCATTTCTAGAATACATTTGTTGTTAAAGTTCAGTCACTTTCTATTAAATGTGCATCAGTGTGTCTCATGGGAGTTAGAGTCAATTGTTGAATACTGCTGGAGAATTGCTTTCCTTTTTTTGCATTAGATTAAATCTCAGTTTTCAAGAAAAAATAAATAAAAGTGTGAATTCCCTTTCTGCAATTAAGTAGACTTCCTTTCAGAAATTAGCACAGAACTTCCTTCTACAAGAGTAAAATAGAAAATTATAATAGATTAGAGAA
>JZKD02S0087227.1:255117-266396 GCA_000966675.3 Picea glauca | reverse complement strand
TGCAAGGTTAGATGATATGCATGCAGCACAAAGGAGAGCACCTGATGCTGGATATTTTAGTGATGCAGAGAACGAAGAAGTGGAAGTTGAAGAAGATGCAGGAGAAGATGTTGTTGAGGAACGCTTGTTGAAAGCAGTTGTCAAATTGAGAGCTAGAGCGAAGATAGACATCCCAATGTATGAAGGTAATTTAGATGTTGAATAATTGATGGATTGGATAAGATCAATGGACAAGTACTTTGACTATGAAGATGTCGATGAGGAGAAGAAGGTGAAGAATGTTGTCACCAGATTAAAAGGGCATGCAACGTTGTGGTGGGATGAACTGCAGGCTAACAGAAGATGCAAAGGAAAACAAAAGATCAAGAATTGGGACAGAATGGTAGCCAAGTTGAAGGATAAATTCATACCCAAGGATTATTAAATAAATCTATTTAGGAAGTTGCAGAACCTAAGATAGAAGGGAATGACAGTGAGAGAATACACAGAGTTCTACAAGATGAACATCAGGGCTAGACAGAGAGAAAAATATGATGAAAAGGTTGCTACATATATAAATGAACTGAGATATGAAATCCAAGATGAAATCAACATGATGATAGTAAGGACATTGGAGGATGATTATCAGATTGCGCTAAAGGAAGAGGAGAATTTGGCTAGAAAACAGAGCCAACGAAGCAAAGGAAGAAGTCTAAAAAGAGGCAAGGGAATTGTCCATGATAAGGCACAGAAGCCTAAGGTTAAGACTGGAAAACCACATAGTCACTTAGAAAGAGGAGGAAGTTCCCGAGGGAGACAATATGGTGGAAGAAACTCTTTTCCTCAAGGAAGAGGAAGAGGCAGAGGAGGAGAAGTGAAGTGTTATACCTGTGTAAAGACAAGACACATGTCTTGGGAATGCCCCAAAAGAAAGAAAGAAGGAGGAGGTGAAGCTCACATTTCAGAAGCGCTGAAGCAGGAGGTGCAGAAGATGGGAAGTCTTTGATGATGAAGAAGTTTCTCTTGAAGCCATAGCCAAAGGTTGAAAAACCAGTGCAGAGGAACAATTTGTTCAAAACTGCTTGCAATACTAAAGATAGAGTATGCAAGGTGATAGTTGATAGTGGGAGCACTGATAACTTAGTATCCACAGAGATGGTAGAAAAATTGAAGTTGGAGACAACTGTACATTCGAGTCCATATAGAGTCTCATGGTTGCAGAAAGGACACCAGGTAATGGTAACTAAACAATGCATAGTTGAATTTAGGATAGGAGGATATAGAGATGATATTTTGTGTGATGTGATTCCAATGAATGTATGTCACGTTTTTTTGGGCAAACCATGGCAGTTTGACATAAATGTCATTCATGATGGGAGAAAAAATACTTATACCTTGGAGAATAATGGTAGGACACACATGTTACTTCCAATTGAGGAAAATAAAGTAAAGGAAGAAGCCATCACAAGTATACTGCTCATGAGTGGGAAGGAACTCTTGAGTGAAGTCAAGAAGGAACAGAAGATGCAATTTGTTGTGGTAAGGAAACCCAGAGTTGTCCTTACAAGTACTTCTATGGATGATCTTCCTAAATAAATTCAGGAGCTGTTAGAAAATGTTACTGACATAGTAGTGGATGAGTTACTTATCTCATTTCCACCCATCAGGAGTATCAGCCATCACATTGATCTAATACTAGGAGAGAGTCTGTCGAAAAAAGCAGCATACAGATTGACACCTCAAGAGAATGATGAGGTAAAGAGACAAGTCCAGGATTTGATGGACAAGGGTTTGGTCAGAGAAAGCTTGAGTCCATGCGTAATACCAATTTTGTTAAGTCCGAAAAAGGATGGAGGATGTAGAATGTGTACAAACTCGAGAGATAAATAAGATCACCATCAGGTACAAATTTCCTTTGCCAAGGATGGATGAATTAATGGATTGTTTGAGTGAAGCAAATTATTTTTCAAAGATAGATCTAAAGAGTGGATATCACCAGATAAGAATGAGAGAAGGTGATGAGTGGAAAACAACCTTCAAAACAAATGAAGGGTTGTATGAGTGGCTTGTTATGACATTTGGATTAACAAATGCCCGAGTAATTTTATGAGGTTGATGAATGAGGTATTGAAAGATTTTATTGGTAATTTTGTGATTGTATATCTGGATGATATATTAGTCTTCAGTAAAAATAAAGAAGAGCATTTGAGGCATTTAACATTAGTGATGAGGAGATTGCAATGGGAGAAGTTGTTGATAAATCTGAAGAAGTCCTCTTTTATGAGAGCATAACTCATTTACTTGGGTTTTGTAATCTCTTCAAATGAATTGAATATGGATCCAGAGAAGGTGAGATCAATCAAAGAATGGCCATCGCCAAGAAGCATATTCGAGGTGGGAAGCTTCCATGGAATAGATATTTTCTATAGGAAGTTCATTAGAAATTTCAGTGGAATTTGTGCACCAATATTAGATACAGTGAAGAAGAGGCACAAGTCTTTTAAGTGAATAGAAGAAGTTGAGAAAAGTTTCAAGATATTAAAGGAGAAGATAACAAAACAACCGATTCTGGTCTTTCCAGATTTCGGGAAGACATTTCAAGTAAGATGTGATGCTGGTGAAGTTGCAATTGGAGCAATCTTGAGCCAATATAATAGGCTTGTTGCATATTTCAGTGAGAAGCTTAATGACACTAAGATAAAGTACTCCACATATGATAAAGAATTTTATGCAATAATGGAAGAAATGGAGGAACTACCTTGTTCCAAAAGAATTTGTTTTGTATAGCAATAATCAGGTTTTACAATTCATAACCAGGCAGGAGAAGTTAAATCAAAGACATGCTAAGTGGATAGATTTTATGCAAATTTTCACTTTTTTTATTAAACATATTTCTGGTAATGTTAACAAAGTTGTTGATGCATTGAGCAGGAGATGTTTGATTCTGCAGGAATTTCAAGTGAAAACCTTAAGGTTTGAACACCTGAAGGAGATGTATTGTGATAATCTAGATTTTAAAGAGGCATATGAAGCATGTGAAAATATTGCGCTCAGAGACAAAATCCAGTGGACAGAGTATCTGATTCAAGATGGATTATTGTTTAAAGGTTGTCAGTTGTGCATACCAAAATTCTCAATGAGAGAAAATCTCTTGAAGGAAAAACATAGTGGAGGTCTAGCAAGACATTTTGGCCATGACAAGACATTTTCATAGTTGATAAGTTCATACTATTGGCCAGGTATGAGGGAAGAAGTGAAGAAATTTGTGGACATATGTAAGATTTTCTAGTATGCAAAAGGAAAGAAACAGAACATTGGATTGTATCAACCATTGCCTATTCTAGATAGGCCTTGGGGTGCAATAAGCATGGATTTTGTGTTGGGATTACCAAGGACACAAAGAGGAAGTGATTCCATATTTGTGGTAGTTGATATATTTTCAAAGATGGCACACTTTATCCCATGCTAGAAAACTAATGATGCAACGCACATTGAAAAAAAAAATTCAAGGAAGTTGTGAGACTTCATGGGTTATCTAAGAGTATTGTCTCAGACAAAGACACTAAATTTGTTGGTCATTTCTAGAGAACATTGTGGAAGAAGATGGGGGAAGAACTGTCTTTTAGCTCAACATATCACCCTCAAATGGATGGACAGAATGAGGTGGTAAATCGAAGTTTAGGAAATTTGTTGAGGATTCTGGTCACTGAACATCATAGCTAGTGGGATCAAATTCTGTCACAAGTAGAGTTTGCATACAATGACTCACCAAACATAAGTACAGGAAAGAGCCCATTTTAGATAGTATATGGAATGAATCCAAGAGGAGTATCAAAGTTGAGTGATATGGAGAAGAATGAATTCATAAGCACTGGAGGAGAAGACTTCGTTGCAGAAATGAAGAAGCTTCATAATAAGATCAAAGAGCAGTTGCAGAACAACAGTAGAGAGTACAAATGCAGAGTTGATTAGCATATGAGAAAAATTCAATTTGAAGTGGGAGATCAAGTTCTAGCACATCTCAAGAAGGAAAGGTTCCCAAGGGGAACATATAACAAACTGAAGCTAAAGAAGATAGGACCATGCAAGATCCTAAGGAAATTTGATGAAAATGCTTATGAGATAGATCTTCCATAAGGTGTGGGTATATCACCCATATTCAACATTTTAGACCTGTATCCTTATAGGGAAGATGACACTAGAGAGTTAGAATATCAGAAAGAGATCCAGTGGGAGAAGCAGATGCATGTTGCAGAAAAGCCGCAGATGGAGAATATCATAGATCAAAGGATTGGTAAGAAGACCAGGAGAATGACTTATTTTGAGTATTTCGTAGAGTGGAAAGGACACCCAATAGAGGATGTCAGTTGGGTAAATGAAGCAGATATTCAGAAGCATGGAAAGTTAGTGCAAGAGCTCATGGATAGGAGTACACGAAATTTTGTCCGGAGAAGAATGATGCAGGAGCATCATAATCAAAGTGCAAGGGGAAGATAGCACAATGCCCTAGCGTGCATTTTGAACTGATTTTTGAATATTAAATATGGCATGTCATGAAATATCTTGAAAAGATTGTAATTAAAGAACGTCTTAAATGTTTAGGAGTTAAATCATCACATGAGATCAATGGGGAGTGCATTTTCCTTTAATGTAGTATCTTGCAATACAGATTCGAAGCGTTTTCTCTTATCTTTCTGTCTCAAACATTTGTTGTAATAAATCCTTAGTAGTTGAAAGCTTTTAATTTGATAGGATAGCGCTAAGGTAGTTGGAGGGAAAATCTCTATGAGCTCATTTTGTATAAATAAATGTAATGTATGCCAAAATGAGGTTGTTGAAGAGTATTGTAGCTAAGATTATTGTCGTTAAAAGATATTTAAAGCTGAGAGTTGTTGAGCCACAGAAGAGCATTGTATGATTCCATGTACATATCATTTGAATGAATATAACAGATAAGTGTTGATACACATGTTTGGTGTTGTTGTTATTGTGTCTATCTGAATGAATGAATGGTAGGATTTATGTTTAATTGCATTTATCTGTTATTACTTGTTCTTATGTTGTGAATGCATTTACATGGTTGAATGTATGAATCTGTGAGATATTAGATAAGTTTCAATTATTTCTCTTCTACGCGCCTGTGAAAGGAGTGCATAGTGTCCGCAAGGTGTGCGTTGACATAGTATATTTCGACTCAAAAGCTTAGAAGAGATAATGTGAAACTTTTGTTTACAAGGAGTGCATAAGTGTCTGCAAGGTGTGTGTGGACAGACTCTGTTTTGACTCAGAAATTTCAGGAGGGATGGCTTGAAAGTGTGCATAGGCGGAAACGCACTCAGAGTCATATTGTTCAGGAGGAACAATTTAGCCATATAAGAAGTGTTGCAAGGAGTGCACAGTCGCCCATCAAGAGTTAATTTGAAAGAATCCTTTTGCAAGGTGTGCATAGGGTCGATATTTGGCTAAGTATCAAAGAAGTCATTCTGAGAAGTTCAGGAGCGATAACTTGGAGCTTTGTATGCAAGGAGTGCATATTGTTCGCAAGGAGTGCATTGATAGAGTCTTTTGAATCAGAAGCCCAGGAGGAGTAACTTAAGAGTTTTTGTAGAAAAGTGTAAAGAATTGTTGCAAGGTGTGCACAATCACCCACAAAGAAGTTAAGTCATGGAGGAAACCCTGTTGCAAGGCGTGCACAGGGTCAATTTCAACTAAGTGTCGAAGAAAACGCTCTGAGGAGTTAGTAGTTCGAAGGAAGAACAAGCTCAGTAGAGGTAGTGGGCGAAAATTCTTCAATAGGGAGGAGCCCTTTAAGATTCCCCAAATCAATGAGCAAGATTCATTCAGGAGTAAGCAGGATTGTTTCAGATCGTCAGATCTAGGAGAGATGCATGAAGGATAGTCACAGAGTCTTTCGACACTTCATGGTTCAGAGATTTTGAAGTGTTGAAGAGAGGGGATTGTCGAAGTCCTCAAGCCGTAAAGTAATCCCATCTATTGGGTGTAGCAAGGATACATTGCAGCATATCAGAGAGTTTGTGAGAAATAACTCCCGAAGTCTTGTGTGGAGCAAGAGAAAACTTTGCGAAGTCATGAAGGACGAAGTAGATCTGGACCATTGGATCTAGGAGAATACATGGTGGAGATACATGTACTTCATACCATTGGATCTAGGAGAATACATGGTGGAGATACACGTACTTCGGAGGAGAAGAAATTTGGTGAAAAGTGAGGGTGGACTAAGCCAAAACTCCTGAAGTCACAAAATAACAAAGTAGATTGCGACCATTGATCTGAGGGGGACATGCGTCGTCAGGTCGCGGGATCCAGAATTCTGCATCAAGGGAAAAAGGTAAGAAGATACATCCTAGTTGTCAATTTTGTGGACACGTGGTGTCACTTCGGTGATATATTACTTCGGGGAAAAGGAGTGCTAAGATGTTCGAAACTCCCGAATGTTGAAGTCCCAAAATGGATCACAACCATTGGTTGTTGGAGAGATAATAATCGTAGATCTTGTTGGGTAAGTTCGTAGTTTGTAGTTCGGGGAAAAGGGTTGAAGTTGTTGCCAAAACAATTGAAGCTCGAAGTTGTGAAGTGCCTTAGGGTTGAGCCTCAGGTCACAACCCAAGGTCATACAAAGAGAGGAGCTTAGTGGAGGAGCTAGCGCTCGCCACTTAGTGTTACTAGAAGCGCCAGAGAACGGTTGTGCGGGTAATTTGAACCTGCGTGGTAACAAACAGGGACCTTTGTAAGCTAATTCCATGGTGTATTGGAGGCACAGAGAGCTAATTCGACTCAGGTATTTGAAGATCCTTGACCAAGAGATCGCAGAACCCTAGGGAGAGAAAGGGGGGTTGCATCTCTCTCCCTCTNAGCATATTCGAGGTGGGAAGCTTCCATGGAATAGAGATTTTCTATAGGAAGTTCATTAGAAATTTCAGTGGAATTTGTGCACCAATATTAGATACAGTGAAGAAGAGGCACAAGTATTTTAAGTGAATAGAAGAAGCTGAGAAAAGTTTCAAGATATTAAAGGAGAAGATAACAAAACAACCGATTATGGTCTTTCCAGATTTCGGGAAGACATTTCAAGTAAGATGTGATGCTGGTGAAGTTGCAATTGGAGCAATCTTGAGCCAATATAATAGGCCTATTGCATATTTCAGTGAGAAGCTGAATGACACTAAGATAAAGTACTCCACATATGATAAAGAATTTTATGCAATAATGGAAGAAATGGAGGAACTACCTTGTTCCAAAAGAATTTGTTTTGTATAGCAATAATCAGGTTTTACAATTCATAACCAGACAGGAGAAGTTAAATCAAAGACATGCTAAGTGGATAGATTTTATGCAAAATTTCACTTTTTTTATTAAACATATTTCTGGTAATGTTAACAAAGTTGTTGATGCATTGAGCAGGAGATGTTTGATTCTGTAGGAATTTCAAGTGAAAACCTTAAGGTTTGAACACCTTAAGGAGATGTATTGTGATGATATAGATTTTAAAGAGGCATATGAAGCATGTGAAAATATTGCGCTCAGAGACAAAATCCAGTGGACAGTGTATCTGATTCAAAATGGATTATTGTTTAAAGGTTGTCAGTTGTGCATACCAAAATGCTCAATGAGAGAAAATTTGTTGAAGGAAAAACATAGTGGAGGTCTAGCAAGACATTTTGGCCATGACAAGACATTTTCACAGTTGATAAGTTCCTACTATTGGCCAGGTATGAGGGCAGAAGTGAAGAAATTTGTGGACATATGTAAGATTTTCTAGTATGAAAAAGGAAAGAAATAGAACATTGGATTGTATCAACCATTGCCTATTCCAGATAGGCCTTGGGATGCAATAAGCATGGATTTCATGTTGGGATTACCAAGGACACAAAGAGGAAGTGATTCCATATTTGTGGTAGTTGATATATTTTCAAAGATGGCACACTTTATTCCATGCTAGAAAACTAATGATGCAACGCACATTGAAAAAAAAAAATTCAAGGAAGTTGTGAGACTTCATGGGTTATCTAAGAGTATTGTCTCAGACAGAGACACTAAATTTGTTGGTCATTTCTGGAGAACATTGTGGAAGAAGCTGGGGACAGAACTGTCTTTTAGCTCAACATATCACCCTCAAATGGATGGACAGAATGAGGTGGTAAATCGAAGTTTAGGAAATTTGTTGAGGATTCTGGTCACTGAACATCATAGCTAGTGGGATCAAATTATGTCACAAGTAGAGCTTGCATACAGAACCCATTTCAGATAGTATATGGGATGAATCCAAGAGGAGTATCAAAGTTGAGAGATCTGGAGCAGAATGAATTCATAAGCGCTGGAGGAGAAGACTTCGTTGCAGAAATGCAGAAGCTTCATAATAAGATCAAAGAGCAGTTGCAGAACAACAGTAGAGAGTACAAATGCAGAGTTGATTAGCATATGAGAAAAATTCAATTTGAAGTGGGAGATCAATTTCTAGCACATCTCAGGAAGGAAAGGTTCCCAAGGGGAACATATAACAAACTGAAGCTGAAGAAGATAGGACCATGCAAGATCCTAAGGAAATTTGATGAAAATGCTTATGAGATAGATCTTCTAGAAGGTGTGGGTATATCACCCATATTCAACATTTCAGACCTGTATCCTTATAGGGAAGATGACACTATAGAGTTAGAATATCAGAAAGAGATCCAGTGGGAGAAGCAGATGCATGTTGCAGAAAATCCGCAGATGGAGAATATCATAGATCAAAGGATTGGTAAGAAGACCAGGAGAATGACTTATTTTGAGTATTTCGTAGAGTGGAAAGGACACCCAATAGAGGATGCCAGTTGGGTAAATGAAGCAGATATTCAAAATCATGGAAATTCAGTGTAGGAGATCATGGATAGGAGTACACAAAATTTTGTCCGGAGGAGAATGATGCAGGATCATCGTCATCAAAGTGCAAGGGGAAGATAGCACAGCACCCTAGCGTGCAATTTGAACTGATTTTTGAATATTAAATATGGCATGTCATGAAATATCTTGAAAAGATTGTAATTAAAGAACGTCTTAAATGTTTAGGAGTTAAATCATCGCATGAGATCAATGGGGAGTGCATTTTCCTTTAATGTAGTATCTTGCAGTACAGATTCGAAGCGTTTTCTCTTATCTTTCTGTCTCGAACATTTGTTGTAATAAATCCTTAGTAGTTGAAAAATTTTAATTTGATAGGATAGCACTAAGGTAGTTGGAGGGAAAATCTCTATGAGCTCGTTTTGTATAAATAAATGTAATGTATGCCAAAATGAGGTTATTGAAGAGTATTGTAGCTAAGATTATTTTCGTTGAAAGATATTTGAAGCTGAGAGTTGTTGAGCCACAGAAGAGCGTTGTATGATTCCATGTACATATCATTTGAATGAATATAACAGATAAGTGTTGATCCACATGTTTGGTGTTGTTGTTATTGTGTCTATCTGAATGAATGAATGGTAGGATTTATGTTTAATTGAATTTATCTGTTATTACTTGTTCTTATGTTATGAATGCATTTACATGGTTGAATGTATGAATCTGTGAGATATTAGATAAGTTTCAATTGTTTCTCTTCTATGCACCTGTGAAAGGAGTTCATAGTGTCTGCAAGGTGTGCATTGACATAGTATATTTCGACTCAGAAGCTTAGAAGAGATAATGTGAAACTTTTGTTTACAAGGAGTGCATAAGTGTCTGCAAGGTGTGTGTGGACAGACTCTGTTTTGACTCAGAAATTTCAGGAGGGATAGCTTGAAAGTGTGCATAGGTGGAAACGCACTCAGAGTCATATTGTTCAGGAGGAACAATTTAGCCATATAAGAAGTGTTGCAAGGAGTGCACAGTTGCCCATCAAGAGTTAATTTGAAGGAATCCTTTTGCAAGGTGTGCATAGGGTCGATATTTGGCTATGTATTGAAGAAGTCATTCTGAGAAGTTTAGGAGCGATAACTTGGAGCTTTGTATGCAAGGAGTGCATATTGTCCGCAAGGAGTGCGTTGATAGAGTCTTTTGAATTAGAAGCCTAGGAGGAGTAACTTAAGAGTTTTTGTAGAAAAGTGTAAAGAATCGTTGCAAGGTGTGCACACTCACCCACAAAGAAGTTAATTCATGGAGGAAAACCTATTGCAAGGCGTGCACAGGGTCAATTTCAACTAAGTGTTGAAGAAAACGCTCTAAGGAGTTAGCAGTTTGAAGGAAGAACAAGCTCAGTAAAGGTAGCGGGCGAAAATTCTTCAATAGGGAGGAGCCCTTTAAGATTCCCCAAATCAATGAGCGAGATTCATTTAGGAGGAAGCAGGATCGTTCCAAATCATCAGATCTGGGAGAGATGCATGAAGGATAGTCGTGGAGTCTTTCAACACTTCGTGGTTAAGAGATTTTGAAGTGTTGAAGAGAGGGGATCGTCGAAGTCCTCAAGTTGTAAAGTAATCCCATCTATTGGTTGTAGCGAGGATACATTGCATCATATCAGAGAGTTTGTAAGAAATAACTCCCGAAGTCTTGTGTGGAGCAAGAGAAATCTTTACGAAGTCACGAAGGACGAAGTAGATCTGGACCATTGGATCTAGGAGAATACATGGCAGAGATACACGTACATCAGAGGAGAAGAAATTCGGTGAAAAGTGAGGGTGGACTAAGCCAAAACTCCTGAAGTTGCAAAATAACAAAGTAGATTGCGACCATTGATCTGAGGGGGACATGCATCGTCAGGTCGTGGGATACAGAAGTCTACATCAAGAGAAAAAGGTAAGAAGATACATCCTAGTTGTCAATTGTGTGGACACGTGGTGTCACTTCGGTGATATATTACTTAAGGGAAAAGGAGTGTTAAGATGTTTGAAACTCCCAAACGTTGAAGTCCCGAAATGGATCACAACCATTGGTTGTTGGAGAGACAAGAATCGTAGATCTTGTTCGGTAAGTTCGCAGTTCGTAGTTCGGGGAAAAGGGTTGAAGTTGTTGCCAAAAAAACCGAAGCCCAAAGTTGTGAAGTGCCTTAGGGTTGAGCCTCGGGTCACAGCCCAAGGTCATATGAAGAGAGGAGCTTAGTGGAGGAGCTAGCGCTCGCCACTCAGTGTTACTAGAAGCGCTAGAGAACGGTTGTGTAGGTAATTTGAACCTGTGTGATAACAAACAGGGGCCTTTGTAAGCTAAATCCATGGTGTATTGGAGGCATGAAGAGCTAATTCGGCTCAGGTATTTGAAGATCCTTGACCAAGATATCGCAGAACCCCAGGGAGAGAAAGGGGGGTTGCATCTCTCTCTCTCTCTCTCTCTCT
>JZKD02S0087227.1:171541-193168 GCA_000966675.3 Picea glauca | reverse complement strand
TGAAGTCGAACATGGTAGAAGCCACTTGATTACCGGTCAATGATGAAACCATTAACAAGTGCGAGGGAAATCACCATTAATGTCAATGACTCCCAAGGTACACTAGTACAATCCATTGAATGTGAATGAATGAGTTGAGGTCGAACATCCGACGGAATCTTTCAATTAGGGGTCAATGATGGAAACCCACTGTCGAAAGCGAAGAAACCTTCCATTGAGGCATGCAAGTTCCAAGGTACCAAAGAATTTCTAAGGCTTGTTTCCAGATAATGAGCTGAAGTCGATGGAACAAAACTCATCACAGGAGGGCCTTGAAGTATCCCCCATCAATGACATGAAATGAGTAACATATTTTGAAGGTGAAACAGAGTATGATGTAAGTTTGACTGGACACAGGGAAGGCCGACACAGAGAGAATGGACAACTGCAGATGGCCGACTCAATAGAGGTTTCAGATGAACTTCTCTTGAACATATGAATGACACAACCAATGATTTGGCATCATTGACTCAGAGACAACACAGGGTATGACCTTGTAGCAAATCGAATGAGAGAAAAATGGATTTCCCAAACCGGCTTCAAATAATGAATAAGGGGGTGTCATGTTCAAGAGTGACACTTACTGCCAATTAATATGAATACGAGAACACATCCCTTTCCCAAATTTTCCCCCACCATTTCTAGCGAGTACCTCTTTATTTTTACGTAAGCTTGAGGAGGATAACATATGCTTGTTGATATAAGTTCATCCTTTGGATGAGTCCTTCGGAGTATGTTTAACGAACCCTAGGAAGGAGTGGTTCGATCCCATTACGGGTCTGTCGATGTTTGTTTAACGAGTCCAAAGATAGAAAACTCGAAGGTTTTTCACGATTAGAGTCTGGAAAAACACTTTAAAAGAGAACTCTCTCAGTTCCTTTTTCATAAAATAGTTTGATGAGACCAAAAAAGAGATAAATTATCGCCCGACAGAGGCTTTCTTCAAATACTTTAACGAGCGTGAAAATAGCAAGTTTGTTCGGCAATCTTTTCATGTTTAGAGAATCTAAAAAGAGCTTAAAGGAGACTCTAGGGGGGTTCATTTTCCGTATATCCTTGTTGAGCTCGAAAAAGTGATAAAAGTATGCTCGATCGCGTTCTCCTATATTTTCGAGCGTGAGAAAGGACAAAGACCAAGCTCGAGGTTTTGTACAAAAACCATCAAAACATGTGATGAAGAAGAAAAATATATCTGCATCCCTATGCATGAGCATCAAAGTCGTTACGCTTGCAAAATTCGTACTCAAAAAGGCATTAGGCATTAGGTTTTAATAAATAAACAATTATATAATCAAATAACATGGTAAAAGTAACTAAAAAGAGGTAAAAACTCTTTTTACCATAATCATTTTGACTTTACCAATATTTGAGCCCAAAAACCCCTCTTTTGCCCTTGAACTTCGGCGTTCGATTGCGGGAGTTACGAGCATCCATTAAATGAACTGCCTGTGGCAGTGAGGTAAGATCTTTGTCCTCTACCTTTTTATGGTTTAATTTTTCATTTTCATTGGAAAAAAACACAGTTTTGAGTTTGTTTTGTGGGTTATTTTTGCACTCAGCCATTCTCACAGGCCAGCCACACAGGACCTACGATAATGCCTCATTCTCACAGGTGAGCCCAAAGGCGCCTGCGAGAACCTCGCACTGTGCCTAAAGGGCACCTGCGAGAACCACAAAGTGTAAAAAAAATTTAAAGTTTTGCTCAATGAAAATATACCAAGTGTTGAATAGAGTTATTAACTTTCTTCTTATGATTCTTGTGTAGGTATTTGGCCATCACCATGGTTCTGGAATGGCATGAAAGAGAGAACGAAGAATATGATGCCATTGCCGAAAATCAGCCAGCCACCGTTGCTACTTTACGAGACTGTGGTCTTCTGAAGTTCTTTCGTATCCCCGACATGAGGGCCCAAGTCAGGTTATTGGAGTACCTTGTGCATATGTGGGATCCTGATCAGCAAGTATTCTATGTAGGGGTCCACACATTGCCCTTGGATATTGAGGACATTTACTTCTTGACAAGACTATCACGGCGTGGGTACCATGTGAGTCTGACCGGTAGCAGAGGTGGTGGGTTTCCCATGAGTGAGTACTGTCGCTTGCACTGTGTTCCAGAGGCAAAGAGGAGCAAAGGGAAAGTAGTTATTTGGGGAGTGCGGGATTTGACCCTCTGCACTATTTTGTTCACCATTGCTCGTATGGCTAGGAGCGTTTCTCCTCACATGGCTCTCCAAATCTACTTTCAGTATGCCATAGAGTGTACTGAGCCTCGGGTTTTTAACTGGGTAGACACAGTGCTTCGTAGCATGAAGAGGCAGTTGACCAAATGTAGGCAAGGCTACTTGAAGCAATTCGGGTATGGGTATTTGTTGGTGTCCTTATTCCTTGAGAGGGTTCCCTTGCTGAGACTGCAGGTTGAGTGGGATTTACAAGCTCCAACAGATCCAAGAATGTTGAGGTGGTGTCATCTCATGGCCCGGCATGTAGCTGGACCAATTATCAAGTATAATGATACCTTCTTCGATTGGTTGCGACCACAGATGCTGATGGTCGATGATTATGCTTATGCTGGGTTGGATTTCCGAGGAGATCCAGATTTGGTTTTGCCCGAGGGTGCTCATTGGGGGGAACTTGGTAAGAAGTACACAATTTTTTTTCTTTTTAAATGTTTTTGTGAATTTTATCATATGAAAATGTTTTCTAATGTTCGTCCAAGGTCTAAATACAATTTTTTTTTTTTTGATGACACATATGTGGGACCTTGACAACCTCCTGGTACATCTCCTATTCAACGACAAGGAGAGGTTGCACCAGTGCCATGATGGGATGCCGAAGATTATGAAGCGGTGGAACAAAACCTAGAGGGTTTGACATCATATATTTCGGACATGCCTCTTGGAGAGGTTCCACGATGTTATCAGCGTCATACAGTAGGAGTGTCAGAGTCCATTGGTCGACTGCTTCGTAGGGTTTCCCGGGTAGTCGTGTGTTACCGTGAACGTCATCGATGACGTCACTTTGTAGAAGCTATAAGCCTCAGATTTTGAAATTTTGGTCCTTGGATAGAACTTTTTTGTAAAAACTTTTTTGATCGTTATATATACATACAGTTTCTACCGGTTTATCTTGTGTTGTGTGAAAATTGATGTGATTGAATTATAAATGACCCAAATGTCTGTCTAATACATAGTTATCTAATGCATCAGTTAATGTATTTAGACGTCTAGGAATATGTTGATATTCAATATAATCAAAATAAAGTTCCAAGAGGCGAATTCGCAAATACACCCGTAACAAAGTAGGACTTCGAATAGTATAGACATTACTTAACTGTAGTATTACGAGCTGCGAATCGAGTCGTACAACCAAATGATGGATTCTGAGTGAGATAGCATCAATCAACAATTCGATAACGGTGCTATAATCTACAACATTGTTGGTCGCACGGCCGAGGAACACACCTCATAAGGAGACAAGTTCGTTTGTAGGGGCGTAAATTGCCCATGCAGCGGAAGAAAGGTTTTGAGTACTACGGCTAGCGCCATTAGCAAAGCAAATGTAGGGTAGCGAAGAATCCAACATCTGGAAATCAAACACAATGTCACATAAGGGTAGAGACCAGATAACGACAAAAGAAATCTACAGTAACACACAAGAAGTATGATACAATAAAAATACAGGTACTCGTGCACATGTGATCTTATGCATAGTACTTCTTCAAATACAACCCATTTATGGGTTCACTTAAAGGGATACCATCGTAATCCTAACTCATAAGCCCCTTTTTCTAAAACTCGTCTAACAATATAAGGACCTCGCCACATGGCTTCGAATTTTCCAGCTCCTAGCATATCTCGATCTTGTTCATAGAGGAGAACGAGATCTCCTTCGAAGAAAATGCGAGGCTTGACATGTTTGTCGTATTGGGCCTTGACACATTTTTTCTGAGCTTCTATGACTAGGGTAGCATCGTGTCAAGTTTCGTCTAATCGCATAAGATATAATAGACATTCTTCCTCAGCAGAAATGTTTGGTAGGAGTTCAACAACTAGTTTTAAAGCGGGTATCTCACATTCAATCGGGAGAATGGATTCCAAACCATAGACTAACTGGAACGGTGTAAACCCAGTAGCGGACTTGACGGATGTCCGGTAAGCCCACAATGCCGAAAAAAACATTGTGTGCCAACTTGTTTTGTGAATCCCTATCATTTTTCGGAGCATAGTTATGAGAACTTTGTTAATTGCTTCAACTTGGCCGTTGGCTTGTGGGTAATAGGGCGTTGAGTTTTCATGGTGAAGACCCAACTTTTCAGTAAGTTCGGACATCATGAAGTTTCGAAAGTGGCTACCGCGATCAGTGACGATAGCCTGGGGAACACCAAAAAGGGCTATGATGTGATTAAAAATGAATAATGTTGTGGTCTTTCCAGTGTTGTCAAATGTCGGCATCGCCTCGGCCCATTTCATAAAGTAATCTACGGCTGCAATAATGTATCCATGCCCCCTGACCGAGTGGGGGTGACATGTCATGAAATTGATGCCCCATTTCACAAAGGGACCAATGGAGACCACAAGGTGAAGAGGAGTGGGATGTGACCATATCTTATGATTATAAGTCTAGAAAGCATGGCATTTTTGAACGGCGATTATGCAGTCGTTAAATAAAGAAGGCCAAAAATACCCTGCTCGTAAGATCTTCTGGGCAGTAGCATACCCAGACATATGACCACCACAGGCTCTAGAATGGTAGTCATTCAGAGCTTTCTCAACTTCGTCGAACATTAGGCAGCGTCGAAAAACTGAGTCAATCCCCCGACGATAAAGAGTATCCTCGAGGATAATATATTGACGGGTTTGGTAGCGTATTCGACATCGGTCAGTACTAGACAAAGTTGGCCGAAAAGTATGGGTTTGGAGATATATGATGATATCGCCATACCAAAGATCATCAGAGCTAATGAGGAAAATGGATTCATCGGGTAATGAATCAGCTGCTACATTTTCCGTTTCAGAATAGGGAAAGTCGCATATCAACTCAGCGAGCACTAAGGACTTCTTGGACTTGGCACGTTCGAATTCCAAGTCAAACTCCTGGAGTATCACGATCCATTTGGAGTATTTTCCCCCTAGCAATTGACGTGTGAGAATGTGTTGCATAGGGTTGCAGTTAGAAATCACTGTAGTCTTGCGCGAGAGGATATAGTGCCGGAAGCATTGGACGACTTGGACGGCTGCCAAGGCCAGTTTTTCGACATGTAAATACTTGATTTTGGTAGGCGTTAGACTTCGACTCAAGTAATAGATAACATGTTCATCGTTAGCATCATCCTCTTGGACAAGAACCATACCAATGGTGTAATCCGAGGCGACAAGGTAGAGGAAATAATCACGACTGTAATCGGGGGGAAAGAGAAGTGGAGCACATGTTAGGGATAATTTCAAAGCTTCGAAAGCGTTGTTTGCAATGGTATCCCAGACGAACTCAGACCCCTTTTTTAGGAGCTGCGTAAATCCATGAGTTATCTCTGTGTAATTTGGGATAAAATGACGAAGAAAGTTTTCTTTCCCCTGCAAACTTTGTAACTGGTGAAGTGTAGAAGGAGGAGGGAGATTAAGGAACACCTCAACCTTTAAGGGATCTACCCTGATCCCTTGACGCGAAACAATAAAGCCTAGAAGTCGACTGGATTCCATGCAGAAAACACACTTGTGAGGATTCAAACGTATACGGTAAAACCGACAGTGGACAAATATGGCTCGGAGGTGGGTTGGATGATCGACTCGACACATTGAGTGAGCAGGTAAATCGTCCAGATATGTTTGCATGATTTGCTTGATATCATGGAAGGCATAAGACATAGCGCATTGAAAAGTTGTTCCAGCGTTATTGAGACCAAAAGGGAGTTTTCGATAGGCAAAAGTACCCCAAGGACAAATAAAAGCAGTCTTATGTTGATCCTCGGGAACAATGTTGATTTGATTATACCTGGAAAAACCATCCATTAGAGAGAAGATTTCACTGCCAGCGCAATCGTCGACAATCTGATCGACGAAGGGGGTAGGAAAGTTGTCTTTGGGACAAGCTTTGTTGATATCCCTATAATCAACGCATACATGAATTGTGCCTTGTTTCTTATCGATCGGGACAATATTGGAAACCCAGTCAGTGAGGGCCATCGGGTAAATAAAGCCAGCTTTGAGAAGTTTCTCGACTTCAAGCTTGATAGCAGCCGCTTTACGTGGGTGAACTGGACGAAGGCATTGCCAAACGGGTTTAGCATCGGGGTATGTCTTGATATCATGTATCACAATGTTGGGATCGATACCCGACATTTCTTCATAGATCCAAGCAAAGATGTCACGAAACTCTTTGAAAAGGGACGTGTAGGTGATGATTTCGTCAAGGGAACACGAAGCTCTAATGTGCACATTTTCGACGATTCCAGGTTTGACAGATATGTCGAGGGGAATAGTGGGTGAGATATTGCTTAATTTTCCTTCGGAAAACACATCATGTGTGGACTCAGGAACGGTTGAGATGACGAAAACGGTCGACAGGGTCAAGATCTGTTGGTAGTTCTCAATGGTATGTTTCTCCAAGAAGAGGATGGAACGATGATGTCCATCGTCCCAAGGGGTGTCCTCCATGACAGACATGATCATCTCGTCTGTGGGAAAGATGACATAGAAAGGATCTAGAGATAACTCACCAAGAGAGGGGGTAGAAGGGGTTGCCGATTGAATCGCCTGATAGGCAGATTCGACTGGACTTCACGGCATTTCGTTGCCGTAACGAAGATGATCTCCAGGGTCAGGTACTATCCATGGGTTGTGAGACGCAGGAATTTTGTGAATCAAGGTAGAGATCATGTTCATTGAAGCAACGGACGAGCGTGGAACATCAGGTGGTGGAATGGGGAAAGTTCCCATTAACGAAGAGTCTTTGAGAAGGCCTACACCGACATTCTCATACCCCGGTGGGGTTTTAGTGATGAACGATACATTGCCAGTACAGGTATCAGAGTTAAAGAAGGCTAATTGGTCGATGGTGACTACCTTCCCTTGTTGTGGGAAACGTACCACATGAAAAAGGGTCGACATAACTACGTGCATGGAATCGATCTAGCTGAGGCCAAGCAGAAGATTGTAATCAAGAGGAGCATCAAAGACTTCCACTTCGACTTGGACCGTTTTGCCTTCTAGCATGATTGGCAACGAAGGAAGGACACCATAGGGTTTAAAACCAAAGCCATTGAAGGCTTTGAGAGTGTTCTGGGATTCATTCAAAGAGGGAGAGCCAATGGCTTTCTAGCAAGTAAGAGACATGACACATGTTGAGGCACCCTCATCGACAACGGTTCTACAAATGTTTTTGTCAGAGACAATCACTTGGATCTGGAGCGCGAGTTGAGGGGGTAACCTTGAAATGTGATCTTCCAAGTCAAAAATTATTAAATTCGTATCCGTCGGGTCGATTCCACCTATAGATTTCAACAGTTCCTTCCGTTGTGTGGGACAACTTTGAAGGACTTCGAGGGTTGACATCGCAGAAGGTGCTTGGGCCAAATCTTCAACAATGTTGTAGTTCTGGGCAGCATGAGCATGAGGATTGAAAGCTAATTTCTGAATGACGCCCTTTGGGGGGGGGTTGAAGAACTGTGTCGAGGCTCGATCGTTCGAGATGAAGAGGATCGTTGGTAGGTGGAGTCGCGGGAGAGGGTTGTACCAATGAAGGAGGTAGGTCATCAACCTTCTCTTTAGAGGGAGAATAATCTTTGGCTCGAGTGGTGAGTGCAATGTCATTCTTCTTTGAATCGCTAGTACACATCAATACATAGGATGTAGTAGAAGATGAGGGTTGGTCATGAATGACTAATTGAGCCTATTGTTGAGACGGGAAGGGTTGGGACAAAACGGTCGGAGCAGGTGGTTTTGGGGCTCCTTGAAGGAACTTAGTGGCCTCGATGCGTCATGGGAAATCCTTCGTGTAGGGATCATCACCACAGATAAGACAAGGGTATCAAGGTTTGCGCTTATCCCGATCGTCAACAGGTGGATTTTTGGTTCGCTATGCTTGAGAATTATTTTTGTCCTCCTTATTCTTACCCCTTCCTTTTTTGGATTTTTTTTTACCGGCTGGGGTAGATTGAACCGCATTTACCTCAGAAGTCTTGTCGGTGGGATGGGCAGGAGACGGAGCATTTTGAACATTAGAAGAAGCAGGTTTGGGGTTGGTTCTTGAGGTGGAATGTGGTTGGGCATGGAAAGTGCCAATCACACCATCAGCTACATGAGAAGCAGCTGGAGTAGTTGAAGTGGTGGAAGTGGAAGGATGAGGTGTGTCAGGTAGTAAGTCGTAAAGGGTTCCCATTTGTGAGTAAACGAGGTCAAGGTATTGAGCATGACTTATTGCCTGCTCTTCTGTGACCACTCCACCCATGGTGATGTCACGACCAATGTCATTCACAAATGATTTTGTGAACCACTCTACCAGCAACTGATCGAGGAGTTCGAGTTTGATGGGACATCATCTCCGTCGCCACTCATGAATGTGATCGGATATATGAGTGGCTTTGTTTTGTTTGAAAGAAATCAAAATCTCGGTCCCCGTTTCATAACAGATCGATAACTGGTAGTGGGTGAGGAAAGCCATAGCTAGGGTGTTGAAGTCAGCGAAGAAACCTTGTGGTAATTCTATATACCACTTTGCAGCAGAACCTGTGAGGGTCCGTTGAAAAAGACGTAAACGAATAGATTCATCCATCAACGAGTTGGATGAGCACCAGAGGTGAAAAGTCATGATGTGATTGTTCGGGTCCTCTCCCGCTTTGCCGTCGAATTTAGGGATGTCTGATGGTAGCTTGGCCGGTATAGCGGGCCATTAGGGAGAGTGACGAATTGGATCATTCAAAATCCTCGACAAGTCTGGGAGATCCAAAGTGGCCAAGAAGGGTAACTGTCGATTCACATGCGGGTACTGGTGGGTTTTGGGAGGAAGCCCCATCGGAAAACTAGTAGGACCATAAGCAGTCTGCATATAATGTGAAGACCCAGGTAGATTCGGTGGTGGTTGTAGAGGATAGTAGCTCATGGGATTGTATCCTTGAACAAGGACGTGAGTTTGAGCATTCGAGCCTCAAATAGGATTGGACGTACCTGGATATGGTTGGCCTATACTAGGGGGTATAACGGATGCAGCTGGAAGCTGTTGCCCCCCAGTCGATTGAGGAGTATGTTGTATCAACTAATTCCAACACTAGGCCAAGGATGGAGGTATGTTTTGTCCATAGGGTGGGGTCGTTAGGGTTTGTCCTCCAAACGGGGGTTGTGTTCCAATTGGGGGCAGTGTTCCAATTGGGGGTTGTGTTCCAATTGAGATTTTCATTCCAATAGGAATTTGCCCGCAAAGAGGGAGTTGAGTAAAACCGCCTTGGTGAAATTCTCCACCAACAGGAATCTGGTAATTTGGTGTGAATGATGGAATAGTGCCACTAGGATTAATATTGCCAGTGGAGGACGAGAAAGGTCCTCCAAAAGGGGGTTGAGGAAGTGTCGGAATGAAACCGGAAAGAGAATGCCCAGAAGAAGAGGGACCACTAGGAGTGTCGGATGGGGTTTGCGTAGGAGTGGAAATGGAAGCATTCAACGCACGGTATCCGGGCGGTAGTGTCGGGGTGACACTGGGCATGAGCGATGTGCTGATGAGGGCTTGACTAACCGCGGTAATCTCGGTGTGAATACTCGTAGTATCTGTGTAATGGACCATTTCTATAGGGATGGTCAAGATGTGGTCAGATTGCGGGGCATCCGTACTAGGAAAATAATAGGCAGTAGTAAATGGTACTGTGTCTGGGTTAGAGGTTTTAGAGAGCACAGGTGAGATGGTGATTTCAATGCCTGATCCTACACCAAAAAGGTCCCGTCTAAAAATGCTTGTAGACCAAAAAGGATCTTGGCCCTCTACTCCTAGAAAGGGTCCAATGGGTGATCCAGAAGACACAAAAACTAAGTCTCCAGAATAATTCACTCGCATAATCTGTCTCTCAGAATCAGGGTGAAGTCGAAAGTCCTCTCGAGTGTTGGTAATTCGGAAATGTTCTAGAGAGTCAGTTCGTTCCACTTGTGGCGTGGTAACGTCCTGGACTTCGCTCTGTTGAGGAGAGCCCTCAGGTGAGCTTGTAGGAAAGAGTTGAGAACCTTCCAGATGCTCTGGAGATAAACCATGCATTCTACATGAACGACGTGGAGGATATATTGTGAACGAGTTACAAACTTACGAAGAAAATCTGATAGTCAACTTGGGTAAACAAACAACACGTGCTAGTAAACAAAATCTAGGAAACAAAACCAAGCAAACAAGACCTTCTAATTCTGAAGTCACTAGTTGGTGATGAAATCCAACGTCGCAACAACGAGACGAGAAGGGGTTGGGCTAGGGTGGAAAAGTTACGCTGACGACCTGCTTAACAGACTTACACCCTGGTGCAAGCTCCCACACATAATCGTGGGTATACCCTCCAAGGAGCCCGAGTGAGTTTGGCCAACCTTGATTCCAGGTACTGTGAAGACTTGCCCCTTCATAGTCACCTTGTGTAATACCCTAGAAATATAGGCCTCTAAGGTTACCACCGACAACAATAAAGCTTGAGGGGACAGTCGACAGTGTGATCCACATGCAAGGGCAGGGTATCTAGCCCGAAATCAACTCAAGAGGCTTCCACTCATCATTGTGGGTATACCTCCAAGTGACCCCTGTAATACGTGCAATGTCTACACCGATATAAACAAAGCAGGGTGAGTAACTCTGTCAATATCAATGTGACCTTGGGTTTGACCCTTGTGTGAGAAGGGCTTCCCAGAACAAAATGTTGTAAATGGAATTTGACACTCCTTAACACAAGATGCTATTGTGTGTTTTGTGCTTTGGAGAGTGTATCTCTCTACCTATTCCAAAGCGCTAGCCTAGATAAATGTTGGTGTAAAAGAGCCCTAGAAAAGAGTTACTAGTTAAATTTTACAATTGCGCAATGTTATTAAGGATTGTTGTTACTCAAAGGAAATGGAGATGAAACTGATGTTGTATAAGACTCTGACCTAACGATGCATAGATAAGAATGAAATATATCAATTTCCGTTCAATGAATCCTATGTACGGGAGGGAAGGAGAAGTTTTTCGGACCAATCTTGAACTACGATACACAATTTCCTTTAAAATGCAATTGCAACGAATCACGCAATAATAACAATTCTCTATTGTTTCTTTTTCAATAATTTCAACAATTGATTTTCAATGTTTTCAAAGACGAAAATGCTTTTGAAAGAAAAACGTTGTTCACTTTTCAAAAAGGACCTATACCATGATGGTAAGAGTGAAGAAAACCAAAAACTAATGAACAAGCAATAGACAAAAACCCAAACCAATCTTTCAATGGAAACAAAAATGACAAGCAGACCAAACTAGTCTTTTCAATTGCATGAGAAAAGTAATCTTGCAAATAATGAGCAAATGAGAAAGAAAAAGAATCTCAACTTTCAACTGATCGTTGGTTCTTAACCAATCAAGCACACTCAGATTCTAAAATCAGAGAGTATATCTTTACCAAGAAAAGTCAAGAGATGAAAATCGAGAAGAAATGGACAGGAAGAGCCTTTGATTTCCTAAGACTGATCGTGCACAAAATACAAAGACAAGAAAACATCAACCAATGGTCTCAGAAGCTCTTTTCAGGCACCTATACTGATCTGGGCAGCTGAACATGCAAAAGTCTTAAATCCAAAATTTAGAAAAGAGGGTTCGCAGGTTAACAGTATTACACAGTGCGAGAATGGGTCATTCTCACAGGCTAGCTTTGAACAGAGTGCGATAACCTCGCACTGGACCTAAAAGAAAAGTGCGAACACATAGTATTCTCACAGACCACAGTGGGGTTCAGTGCGAGAATGTCTGAAACTAAGCAAACTCTTGGAAAAAGACAAAAAACATTGAAGGGGCTTCTGGACTCAGAGGGTCTATCAGGGTATCCTGAAGACTCAGAGATTGATATGAATGGAGAAAGGTAAGGCAAGAGAAAATGGCCAAGGAAAAACACCAAAAACCATAAAGAAAACGAGTTTCCTCCCCAGTGGAGTCGCCAATTTTGTTATCGGACTAATCGGTAGGTGCGGACACTAACAGATCTCCCTAGATCCACCTGGATCTAGAACAAAACAGGACAGGACATGCCTATTTACCTAAGTTATGACCATTGAATTAGCTAGTAGGAAGGGACAAGTGACATACCTTTGTATCGCTTCCTAGGGTCTCTGTTGCTCCCGCTTTGCTCCGACGCTCTCGTGAGGTCAAGACCAAGACAACACAAACCAACCAAAGTGAAGATAGCAAAATATATTCAATCGTCGACTTATGTGTATGATCAAGGAATTACACAATAAAGTAAGAATGAATTTATGGGAAAAGGACATGTCGATGTATCATATTAATGGAAAGTAGAAGATACAACCTGATTGTCTTGATGTCTGAAGCTTCCTTTCGGTGGCTCTTGGCTCCAACACACACACTTGCTCGATCCTTGTATGAAGAATATCCAATTCCTCTTGATAGACTTGCTAGAGTCTCCAAGCTCCTGTTCAAGCTAGGCTCTTCACACAATTCTCCAATTAATCTTGCTTAACCTTTTCCATGAGAATCCCATCAATATATAGGAGAGGATGAGATGGTTACTTGGATAAGAATGATCCCACAATATTAGGGAAACCAGTAAAAAGATAACCACTCAAATGCCAACTCATTCTCTAGAAGATTCCCTTCTAGAAATATCAAGAATTCATCTTTTTCCAAGCTTGAGAACAAGTTCGCACCCTAGCTATGTAGCACAGTGCGAGAAGTTTGCACCCTAGCTAAAGGCAGCTTGCGAGAATGGGTCATTCTCGCACCCTAGGATATAAGAAACCTACAAACTCTCTTCAAAAATATGTTTTCTGGGAAGAGATGAATGTCACTTTTCTCAGGAGAAAGTTCTTATTAGGAGCCTGAGTACACCATCATCAATACACCATCAAGATGACCAAAATCATGGGTAACACATGTGCTCAATTTAGCCCATTACAAATGGAAACTCCATCGGGGTTCTTCACTTCAATTCTCCCCGCATAAGCAGCTAAAACTTTCTTTTTTACTTCTCTAGTTTTTCAAGTCCCCAACTGGCCTTTCTGGATGTCCAATTTGGGAAATTAGACCCTCAACACTCCAGAATCCATCAAATTTTCCTTATACATCATTTTGCAGAAACCACATGGCTTTCGAAAAGACAGTTTCTCTAAGGTGCGCCATCAACACCATCACTCTGTTCAAAATTCATGCCATTAGCATCGTCACTTGGTTCAATTTCGCACTATCAATGCAATTCAACACACATATTGGTCATAAACCCACATTGTTTAACTTTTCTCCTAGGTTAAGGGTGTCCCTCATCCCTGTTCCCTTGTTGGGATTTAGCTTTTCATTTTTTGTACTTTGTAAATCTAAAAAGCCTCTTCTTTCAATTTTCATTCTTTCCAGGTTAGTTAGCTCATCTAAATTAATTAGGGAGGATAAAATGAACCAATATTTCAATTATCGTACCACATGGATGGCTAGTTAGGCACCTGAATTCTTATTTAGAGTTATTTTCAACAATTTTTTTTTGTTTTTTTTCTTTCGAGACCAAGAAAACCTCTTACGCATCTCCTATTATTCTCTTCACCTAGCACTCTCTCGACTGATCTTGGTGAACCAGAATGGGTTGTATAAGTCATTTTTTCATCTCTCTTACATTTAATAAACATAGGAAATAAATAATAATACGAAGTAAGCACCCATACATGTGCACGTGTTTTTTGGTTTCCATGCTTGCTCGTTTTGAAAAACACATCAATCATTAGGTCAGGCCACAACCATCTTGACACTTCATAGTTTGCTTGATAAGATATGAGCTAAACTATTGTAAGGACCCTGAATGTCCATATCACCATGCAATCTAGGATAGTTTCATTTTTACCTCATAGTTTCATGGCACCTCATAGTTTTCTTGATAAGATAGGAGCTAAACTATTGTAAGGACCTCGAATGTTCACATCACCATTGAATCTAGGATAGTTTCATTTTTTCTAGAAAACACTTAAGATGTTTAAAGGATTTGTAAGGACCTCGCATGTCCACATCTTTTACAACCTAGGGATCAATTTTCCAATTTTGCAAGGATTGTACAAATTTTGTATTTGCAATAAATAGTAAAGGACGCCACAACATCCACATGTTGCAATTACAAACACTTATTTTTTGTTCATATACACTTGTTTCACACAACAACTTTCACACATCAACAGGTGTTCACAATTTCATTTGAGTCTTTGTATTCTCTTCTCTGTGTTCCCATAAGAGATCTTAGAGAATCAAAAGAGACCTACATGATTCTAGACCTTGTTTCACACCCTTAAGCAATTAGGTTGGTTATTAATCCCAATCTCAACAATATTTCTAAAACACAACCCTAAGAACTGACTAAAATCCTCCATGGGAGGGGCACAAAAGAATATTTTAGTCTAAGTTAGGATTTTGGGGGTAGGTATCCAAACAACCTCCCATTATCACTTTTTCATTCTTTGAAAAATTAGTGGTTGACTGTTTAGGGTACTTAAAATCCTCCAATTCAAGTTTTCTTACACCATAAGGCATGGAGATACCCATGAAGGGGTGAGTACCGAGTTCTGGTTGTTCCGCACGTACCTTCTTTATCCACCGAAATCTTATGAGGTTACTTGGCCCGTGACTGATTTTTTAGGTCAAGAGTCCCTTGTTGCACTTGAACAAGGTAATTTACTGGCCAAAAACTAGGATTATCTATAGAGGTGGTAATTATGGGCTACCACTGCACCTAAATCATATTTTGTGTGGCTATTGGGAAATATCACCAACTCTTTCGGATATGACCCCTTTTCCCCTCATTATAACTGATTTTTCATACCTTCACTAGTTCTTGATTTGTGGCTTCATACCCCACCATCGATCTCTCTTAGAAGGCCTAGTGTCATTTGAGAGGAAGGATGATACATCGATAGGCCACATGCATTTTTGTTTATTATTTCCCCCACATGGAGATTATCTCAACCTACCTAACCAAACATTTAACTTTACAGTTGCTATATACATGTGTGATTGTTCATTTACTTTTAAAAACATATGCAGTTGTTGAATTTGGGGTAAAGTAGGCCATATTTCTTGTTACAAAAAAACACTTATTATTTATTTCTCATATTTACCATAGTCACACACTCAGCTGCTACTCTGGAATCATAGGGGATCCACTAAATCTCCATCATTCCAGACGCTTGAGAGGTCTCCCCCCAGTGTTGGTAGGTATTCTTGGTTTTATCACCTCCCCTGTACCACCTCACTCACTAGTGAGAGAAACAATTATCAGTTCTTCTTTTCCCGGTTTCACATTTCCCCCATACAGTAGTTCTTATTCCTCCTAAAGAGTTGGCTCAAGACCATCACACACCATGGCATGACCACAACAATTTCCATACTTATATTTGTCGAATCTCTTAGATTTAACGAAACTTAGCAATGACCCAATTTTTCATAATCCTGCTTGGCCTGTCATGCCCACCAAACTTCCATCGGACATACCTAAGGTTGAGGGAAAATCAGTTGAGGACCCCACTAACCATGTCATGAATTTTCACCTTTAGTGCTCATCCAATAGCATCATTGATGATTATGTCCACCTAAATCTATTTCAAATAACCTTAACTAGTCAATATGCGAAATAGTATGTGGGTGAAACCTTAGGGTCTCATGTGTATTTGATCACATATTTAGCCAAAAAAAAATTAACACTTTTTCAGATTCCTGCACGTCATGACACGGGCTTAGAAATCCTCTCATATTTTCGTTAGACCACTTCTACCCATATTGCATATCATATCCATGAATGACGTCGACATCAAGGCCTATGAAAAATTGCCACTACCCTAAAGTTACGCCTTGATTGGTTCCTCAAATATTTGGTCCCACTCATTTCCAAAGATGTGGCCACCATAATGCCACAAACCGAAGAAGAATCCATCACCAAGGCCCAACACTTCAAATTGATTTACTCCTAGTCTGGGTATCTCTACACAGTGCTCCCCGATGCTTCTCGACCTCTCCCCTTTGGTCAAGAAAAACCTGGAAAATCCCACACTGTAGATGGCCTCATAGGTTCCATGACACATCTCAACCCTTATGGTACCCCTACCCTTCCATATGGGATCAATCCCTGTGGAGGAATTCCATATTATATTCCTAATTTGGGTACACACTACCCAAATTATCCCACATTTTTAGCACCTCCCCCTCCACAAGCTAGAGGACTCACCCCCCCACAATTTATGAATCCCATACCCCAACAAAGTATGGAGATTCTAGGGTATGCACAGAACCATTCATATAACCCACATTTTCATGAAGGACCTTACATGTCATATACCCCATATGGACCTACACAACACATAAATCCATACTATCCCTTCCCTGGCCCCCCCCTCACCTAATGTGATCCCACCACAGGTTCAATCACAGGTTGGGGTCAACTTTTTCCAACCTTCACCTATCCAGCAGGTTCAAGCTTTGGAACAACTAAATATGGTTAACCCTGCTACACTTTAGAACAATAACAAGAAGAAAGGGAAAAAAATCCAATTACCTAAACTATGGACAAGGGGAAAACCCTCAACAACCACGTCCCCCAGCAGGGGGTAACCCTAATGCGGGTAATCAAAAGACAAATCCCCACCTCTTCCACCACCGCAGTGACCTAGTTGTGTGACCATGCACTCTCTCATCAAGCTTGCCCACGTAAAATCTTGACCATCAAGTATATTCTTTATGATCCCCATGTACACTCTAGAGATGTGTTGGGGGGGCAAGGACCTATGAATCCTGAACACCTACGAAGCCATAATCCATGTCAATAAAGAATCAATTCAGTTATTTTGGATTGCACCTCCTTCCACAACATCTGCAACCATAAAATGGTGAATAACCATCTACTGCACAATCTCTCCCCCCACCATCTATGGATGCACGTCAAGGGAAACCCCGCTGATCGAGAGACCAGTCAAAGAATATATGTCAATCTCAACTGAAAATCATACCTCCTGGCCATGAACCTCAAAATGTTGGTGATCATCCTGCCACATGTCAATCGATAAGTTCATCAAATCCTCACGGAATCACATCAACCCACAATCATAAAATTTCATCAAACCAAAACTGGTCATCTAAAATATGATCCCCGCATCTTCCCCCACCTCAATGCGGAGGGCCTCACAATATCTCTCTCGCTAATGAACCAACATACTGATCACCCAAGTGTAAATCAAACCCTACACCACAAACCAAAAATCCATGTTAGCTTATCATTTAAGAAAAAGCATAACAAAAAACATCTAACTCAAGTTTTGTGCCAATCGGGCATCTAACAAATGAACAAATGCACTAATCAGTGTGACTATTTTCTAACCAGTCGCACTACTCAGTGCAACTATTTCAGATGCATTTGTGCGACCAACCGCGCACCTATCCATCGGACAATTGTGTTGATCAATGCACCTATTCATTTAACAAACATGCTTAATGGTGCGAGAAACAATCTTCTAGTCACACATAACATCATGTGAATAAAATCTCATTTCCCACACTACATAACATGGGAGATCATATTATACCCATGTCAATTTGAGTGGGTATGTCCTGATATCCTACACGGTTTGACCATTTTTTACCAAAAAGGGGGTTGTACGACCATTTGTACAGCCCTAAGCAAAAAATAAAAATAAAAACAAAATCATCAAGAGGTCTAGGCCCCTTACCTGGTTGTCTCGCAACTGTAATCAGATCTCCCCAATTCATGTAATGGATCTCGATCTCACACAATTTCACCAGAGCCACATCAACGCTTGTCACAACAAGTGCAAATGGTGTGGCATTTTGGGGTCCCACTACTATTTATATGCCCAAAATCCAAACTTCTGATCCATCGTACGAGAGCTTAGGACCTCTATTTTTCAAACTGTTTTCACCTCTAAAATCCTCATTATCTAGTCTACAACATGGTATGGTATTATTTTCATTTGGAACATCTTTCCGTAGGCCTCATCACAAATCCCCATAGCATAGGTACGCTTGCTTGTCATACCAATTTTCAAATTTTCGTCCTCCATTCTTTATTATCATATATTTTTCACTTCGGGTATTTTGATTTTTGGATGCAACTACTCATCAACTACCTCAGCATCACATACAATATGACCATCCCATGTCCCCTCCAGGTATATGATTCAAAATAGCATATAGACACTCCCTCTGACATTTTTCTGTAGGTTTTTTCCACTTGCTGATACAACACCTTTACCCAACTTCCTATGCATTCAAGTGTTGATCTTGTTGGTGGTTTCTTCCCTTACCCACATGAGTTATCTCATACATTTTTGCACCCCCGAGCATTATGAAACTCATGTTGTTCTTATCCCATAGACTCAGGGAGTCCACCATAGTTCACATGCTTGAGAATACACCTTATGTTTTCCCCGGATCATCTTGTTGGCCTATTTCACCTATGGACTCCCACCTTTTGTATGGCTTGGATTGATTTTGTTGAATTCACCTCAGCATTTTCATTGGCCCCCATCTCCTCCAATATCAATCAACCATCTACAATTTAATATTCCGTTCACTCACCTCACATAGAAACCCACCCATGGGCCCCCCACCCTTCATCCTCTGCTACATTACTTGTGCCTTCACACAACCAAGCCATTTTTTCACTGGGGCACCCATTTTTGTTCATGCACATTCAACCCAATATATTTCATTTATTTTTTGGATTGTATAAATTGTCTCTTTATTTTTTAGCATGCAAAGAAACATAGTCCATCATACCTGATGACACTAATTTTTCACTTGGTGGCAGTAGTTGTCGCCTTTGGTTGGGGAATTTATAAAAACCCACTTTTCCTGCACAAAACTATTTTATTGGAGAAACCTTGAGTATCCCAATACCCTTTATCAATATGCCCGAGTTATTACCCATATATACAACCTTGTCACTCTCAATTACAATTTGATGATATCTAATCAATACCTGTTTGTCCCCTTGACTTCAGCCCACTTTTGTTCTCATTGTATATTTGACTGCTGCCACTCCCAGACATCAATTTTTCGCCAACCAAGGGAAGTATTGAGTCTCATTTCCCATTCATCTCATCTATCTATAACAAACAATGACCATACACCCAAGTCAGTATTAGATACCTTGCACATCAGGAGATTTCAAGAAGCCCTCTTCTCTTTGTGGTTGCGACTCTATTCTTGTTGACCTCAACATCAGTTTTTAGGATTAGTGCAGAATCTTGGTTCTCGTTCCCATATAAATGATGAATCTCAGATGAGACATATAGAGTCATCATTTCTCCCTGCTTTTTTTGACCCCACTGATATTCGACATCAACACATCTTCATGTCAAGGTGGGTCTTACTTTGTGACAGATGCAGTTTTCCATATCAACCAAAGACCTCTGTACTTGTTTGGCCATTCTCAACCTTTTCAAATTCATGGACACACTTCATAGTTTTTCACTCTAGGTTTCAAAGGCCATTCTCATTTCATAACCATCATTTTCCATTAAGGATTCCCCCAAGGGTGTTGCAAATATCTACTTCATCAAGTTATCAGTGACTACATCATCTTCAGATGCATGTTTGTTATCGTAACACTTACTTCTATTTTCATACACGAGTATGGGGCATGCCTTCCTTGTTTATATAAAATTGTTTTTTTTGCCTTAAGGTATTAATTGTACATGTGTTCTCCCTCCTTCCTCCAAAGGACTATTCTTCTTCTCTCCTTAGTCGCTCTCTCTCTCCTCAACCAACAATAGTTCACACCATAAAAGAAATAATGATGTATTTCAGCTATATGAGTTCTCCTAACCTCACACATCAGGGGGTATCTGTTATCACCAAAAAACGTGTTCACTAAGCAATACAGGTGATCAATAGAAAATTCATCAGTTTCATGCATAAAAAATGCATATCTTCAAGTGTCAACAAAGATCACTTAGAAAACATCAAAGCAATTCAGGAAGGTTAGTGATTAGCGTGACTTTCAAACAAATAATTTACGCCATTAATGCAATCCTCACAACACAACATAAAATTTCTAGCGTGGACAGTGCGCCAGTGTGACCATCCAGATCAGGATCTGTGTCATCCGTGTGACGATGAAAATTTTTGGGCAGAGTGGCTGCATTCAAAGAACCAACCTCCAACAATGTTACACAAGTCACAGATATTATTTCAGAGCCGACTTGGAGATTTTAATTCATCCCAAATTTTCTAGTACGCCACCACTTAAGAGCATCATTGTTCATATGTGAAGCAAGATAAAATTAATTTTGTAAGAATGATATTTAAGCATGGTTTGGGGAATGAATTCAACAACACACAGATAACATAGATTTACGCTGGATAATTTGATCTAGAGCATCAATAACCCATTTCATACTTCACATGTTCAGTCATAGCTTGAGCTATCATCAAGATTGAGTGACTCACCACCTGAGAAATCAATTCAATCATCCATGTGATCGCCTGCATTTGAGAAGAAGAGAGAGTATGATATGGGAAAGAAAACATCCCTCCCAAGGAGGAAAGAGAGAGACCACCTATGCTACTCCTACCTTTATGATGTTACCAATACAAAGCCTTGTTCATTGATAGCTATTTCTTGAGTTTTTAATTCCTTATTGTGTTTACAATTTATGCATGTGTTCATGCATTCATTCACATTTTTTTACATGCATGAACAACGTTTTACTAAACTGTGATGTCGTTAACTCTTTACACTGATATTTTGGGCTAACATTTGGTATTCCTGTGCTCAATTTGTCCTATTACAACAGTCACATTTTTGCATGGGCATCAAGAAACAATAGGAAAGAGGAGCGCTAGAGATGGAGAAGCAATGGAGGGAGAATTCTAGAGTGTTTATGGAGTTAAATACTAAAGAGGTAAGTTTTCAGGATTGCAGAAGAACCAGGTTGTCAGGCCTAAAGAGTGAACCTTTGTGGGAGTTGCACTGTAGAAACAAGTTATTGTTGTTGTTTCCTGGTATTTTTCCTAGCAATGAGCTCCCTTGAGTTTCTCAGTAGTGATATTCCTGGTTACCTACGCTAGAGAGACCTTGATGGAATGAGAGCAATGAAGGGGTACATTCCTTGGTTTGGGTAGGTTGAGAGGAAGAGAGCCGATGGAAAATCAGGATAGTTGTAGGAGAATGCCAGTGGGTTGTGGGTTTGTTGAACTATGAGTGGAAAGTGAGAGGAAATCTCTTTTGTGGATTCCTAGCCCCAATGTGGGGGTGATATGATGCTAAAATATGGATCAACAGATCTATGGTTGGGTGGAACATCCATCCCAAGCAGCTAGTTGCACAACTATTTTAAGAAGAAAAGTGTTTTATTTGTTTTCTAAGTTATATTAAAAGTTTACCTATTGTGCATT
>JZKD02S0087227.1:139674-152506 GCA_000966675.3 Picea glauca | reverse complement strand
AGGATATTTACTTTTTGACTGGCCTCTCAAGGAGAGGGGAACCAGTCAACTTTCAGACTTTTCCTGCAGGGCCAAGCAAAGTCTCAGAGCTGATAGAGGAGTATTGTGAGGTTGGGACTGATCGTAGAACCTCCTCGATACCTGTTAGTAGGATTACCAGCCTCGCCCTACAGACTATTTTATTTCTCATTGGGCAGATTACCAGCTCAGCAGTCATGCACCAGGCTTCGCGCGCATAGATGAACTATGCGATCCAGTGCATGAATGCATAAATTTTCGATTGGAGTACCACACTGTTGGAGTGCATGAAGAGTCAGTTGACAGCTTGCCGACAGCGGACACACAGGAACTTCGGGTTTAGGACTATCCTGTGTTCATTCTTTTTTGAGAGAGTTCTGTGTTTTAGTCCTCGGATGACAGTACGAGGACATCTGGCCACTTTCCCCGCAGTATGCAGATGGGTAGTTTTACTGCCACGACAGGGTGGTGGAAGGACCATGGAGGCGTTCAACGATGACTTTTTTGCTTGGCTATTGAGGACTACAGATCCTGGCTATTGAGGACTACCCATATGCGTGGATCGACTTCTCCAGAGATCCAGTGATACCAGTACCTCTTGGTGAGGAGCGAGGGGAGATGGGTAAGTCTCCACCTATACCGTTTTTTTTTTGTTTACATATGTAATTTTTATGTCTTTTTTTATATATATATCATGTTTTTGTATACCAGAGGTTTTGATGGTGAACTTTGTATTGGATGAAAATGTGGGACCCGTGCAACCTGCCGACTATGCACGGAATAGGCGTTGCCCACGGCCAGAAGCCGTTGTTGTCGCCGTTGGGGGAGTAGCAGTAGCAGGGAACCTCCCGGCAAGAGAGGCCGAGAGGGTTCTTAGGCGAGTTGAGCGGAACTTCACTGCGCTCACTCGCACAGTTCCCATGGCAGAGATAGAGGACCTGCCGCCATCCATGTAGACTCATGTTGTGGGGGAACGTCAGACATGGGTCTGATTGTTTAGGCATTTAGCCCAAGCTGTACATGATTATAACAGGGCCCATAGGCCCTGAGCAGACGTTAGACTTCTATGTGCCACGAGCACTGATATGTATATATATTTTTTGAGGGCATAAGCCCAGTGACTCGTTATTATTCCCACTTTTGAGGAGCTTGTGCCCATCTATGTACTCTGAGGATTTTATGATGTTTATATATGGTTTTTTTATCTCATTTTGTGTCTTATGGATTATGTGTACAAAAATGTATTTACATGTTTATGTTCATGATCTTTTTATATGTGAGAAAGATGCCAATCTAAAATGTGATTAGCTAGAGTATTTGTGATTTGATTTAGACCCCTAGGAACATGAAAATATGTGATATAATCAAAGTTGCGTTCCAAGAGACGTACCCTAAGGAATCGTCGGTGTAAATTTGGATCATGTACCTGGTATATTCTGTTTAGCTGCGATACAACTAGTTGAGTGTCTAGATAGATCTGGAGACGAGAGATACCCAATGATAGAGCATCACAAAGCAACTCAATAACTGCACTATACTCAGCGACATTGTTCGTGGTGTCGCCTAAGCATATACCTCCAGAAGATAACAACTGACCCTGTGGTGTAAAGATTACCCAAGCTGCGGAGGCAAGCCTCCGCGTGTGTCAACTAGCACCATCCGCATACCCAATGAACACCTCAGACTCACTTGACATTTTCCATATTGACGAAAGATAACATCAATGACACATCCATAACACTTTTTAAAAGAAACGTAAAAAAGTAATAGTACAAAGACTATACATATGTTACAAAAAGTTACCCACAACGACCATTCTATGAGTAATACTTCTTGAGGTAGAGCCCATTTCTAGGCTCCGCCAAAACATTCCCTTCAAAATTGACCAAATGATAAGCGCTTTTCTTTAAAACCTCCTTAATAATGAAGGGTCCGAACCACATGGGTTTAAACTTTCCTGCCCCCAGGGGGTCCTTATCTTGGTCATAGACCAGGACAAGGTCGCCCTCAGAAAAAATCCGAGGACGAATGGACCTATCATATTGACACTTGACCTTATGTTTATGAGCCTCGTTGGCCAGGGCTGCATCTTGACACTACTCATCAAGCTGCTCAAGGTGTACTAACCGTTCTTCAAGTGGAGAAGTGTCTAGCAATAATTGTACTGCCAATTTCAGAGATGGTATTTGACATTCGATGGGCAAGACTGTCTCCATCCCGTAAACGAGTTGGAAAGGTGAAAAATCGGTTGCAGTCTTAACTGATGTTCGGTAAGCCCATAAGGCCGAGTATAACATCAAATGCCAATTTGACTTGGCTGAGTTGATAGTCCGATGTAGAATCGTCTTAAGAGTTTTGTTTATAGCTTCCACCTGCCCATTGGCTTGGGGATAATAGGGTGATGAATGTTCTTGCCGTAACCCAAGCTTTGACGTTAATTCGGTCATCATTTGATTCTGAAACTGACTGCCATGGTCAGTGACAATCTCTCTCAGGACGCCGAACCTTGCTATAATTTGGTTGAATAAGAAGAGAGTTGCAGTCTCTCCATCATCTTTAAACGTCGGCATAGCCTCAACCCACTTAGTGAAGTAGTCGACAACTACGATGATATAACAGTGCCCCCTTGCTGATGGGGGGTTGCATGTAGTGTAATCAATCCCCCACTTAGTGAAGGGACCAACTGTGATGACAGGAAACATAGGAGCTAGATGTGCCCTCATCTTCCGAGAGAAGATTTGACACAGATGGCACTTCTTGACCGACTCGATACAATCTTTGATAAGTGTGGGCCAAAAGTAACCTGCTCGTAAAATATTTTGGGCTGTTGCCAACCCAGATAAGTGACCGCCACAAGCTCCTGTATGATAATCGTTGAGCACTATGATGGCCTCCTCATGAGTGAGACATTGATGCAAGACGCAATCTACACCTCTCCGATACAACGTATCATCGAGTATGAGATAGTTCTTAGCCTGATGGCGTATCCGCCGACGCTCGTCATGAGAAGCAAAGGTGGGGCACTTCAAAGTCTGGAGATAGATCAGTATATCTCCATACCAGGGGTCCGAAGATTCAATCAAAAACACATCCCCCTGGATAGGCGATTCCTCAAGCACAACGTCACCTGACTCAACCGGAAGCTCCGAAATAAGTTCTGCAAAGATCAATGACTTCTTGGACTTTGCTAAAACGAAGTCTAAGTCAAATTCTTGGAGGATGACCATCCATCTACTGATTTTTTCACTGATAACTCATCGTGTCAACATATACTGGAATGGATTCATGACAACAACAACGGTGGTCTTGTAAAACAAAACATAGTGACGGAACCATTGAACAACATGAACTGCTGCCAACGCAAGTTTTTCTATATGGGAATAATTAAGTTCCGATCCTACGAGGCCTCGGCTCAGGTAATAGATCACTTATTCAGAAAATGAATCATCTTCCTGAACTAAAACCATGCCTATAGTTGACTCTGTGGCAGCCAGATATAATAAAAAATCTTTGTTATAATTAGGTGGTCGTAACAGAGGTGCGGTTGTGAGGGCGTGTTTTAATGCATCGAAAGAGCATTGAGCGGTTTCATCCCAGAAAAAGGGAACATCTTTCTTAAGTAAACGCATAAAGCCCTTGGTGATTTTGGCATAGTTGGCGATGAAGCGTCGTAAGAAGTTCACCTTGCCTTGAAGAATTTGAAGTTGTAAGATTGTGCGTGGGGGGGGCAACTGGATTATTGCCTCCACCTTAAAAGGATCCACCATGATCTCTGTGGTTGATACGATGAAACCTAACAAACGTCCTGACGTGACGCAAAAGCTGCACTTGTTGGGATTCAAGCGAATCCTGAAGTAGCGACAACGTTCGAAGATGAGTCGGAGGTGCATAGGATGATCCTTTCACTTGCGAGAGAGTGATGCTAAATCATCTAGATAGGCCTCGACTATATGTTTGAGGTCGTGAAACGCAAAATACATGGCTCACTGGAAAGTGGCTCCAACATTCTTGAGACCAAAAGGTATTTTACGATAGGCGAATGTACCCCACGGACAAATGAATGTCGTTTTGTGTTGGTCCTCAAGTTTGATTTGGATTTGATTATAGCCCGAAAAACCATCCATGAACGAAAAGGCTTCACAACCAGCACATTCATCAATGATTTGGTCGATGAATGGGGTGGGATAATTATCTTTTGGACATGCCTTGTTCAAATCATGAAAATCGGTACATACACGAATCGTGCCTTGTTTTTTATCGACTGGCACGGGGTTTGACACCCATTGAGTCAAATGGATAGGGTAAATGAACCCTGCCTTGAGCAATTTCTCAACCTCCGTCTTAATGGCTACTGCTTTCCTAGGATTAACTGGATGAAGTTTTTGTCGAACAAGCTTAGCATCGGGATATGTCGTGATTTCATGTTCAACTATTTTTGGATCGATACCTGGCATTTCCTCATAAGACCAGGAAAAAATGTCGTGGAATTCTTTGAAAAGATCCGTGTAAATCTGAACCTCTTCGAGGGAGCAATCCGCCCCGACAAAGACATTCTCCACAACGCCAGGGTTGCGGGAGATGTTAATAGGTATGGTTTCAGCGATAGTCGCCATATTGCCCTCAGCATAAATTTCCTGTGTAGCTAAGAGTTTAATAGGACATGGTTGATCTCCCGTCATGGTGATAGTGAATTCGCCTGCCTCAATTCAACGTAACTCTGGGAGGAAATATCATCTGTGATGAAGATCGTCCCAAGGTTTGTCCGGACTAGTCATTGCTTCGATTACATCTTCGTCAGAAGGAAAGACTAAGTCTAACGAATCTGTGGTAGCAAGAGAACCCTGATCCCAGATAGGCTCTAGAAGTGGATCCAACTCTTGTGCAGGAGTCAGATCAGGGTTAGTTGAAGCTTGATGGACTAAAGAGTACGCTACTTCAGCGACCGACAAGGGCATGGACATGCCAGAGTGCCTTGTCTCATCCATCATGGATGATGGGGAAGGAAGAATCCACGTATCCTCAAAGTAAGTCGTGCGGAATGACGAAACGTGAAAAATCTTAGCCTTGTGGTGATTCGATATAAACTTGACATTGTCATGAGGAGGTGGGTAATCGAAGGTACCCATCAAGGATGGGCACAAACCAACTCCAACGTTAATGACACCAGGCTGCGGATTATCAATCATGGGAACCGTGGATGCCCCCAAAGCTGGGTCAGGCCTAGAGAAGGAGAATTGATCAATGGTCACTATCCGACCCTCATGTGGAAACAACAAGACTCAGAAAACTGTAGCAACCATAGCTTGCATAGCATATGTCCAACTCCGACCTAATAAGAGGTTATAGTCGAGGGGAGCATCGACTACCTCGACTTCGACGCACAAAGTCTTACCTCCTAACTGCATAGGGAAAGAAGGAACAATGCCATGTGGTTGGAAAGAACGACCGTCGAACACAGTGAGGAGAGTAGGTGATGGAGACAAAGCGGGATAACCAATGGCCTTCCAGCATGCTAACGACATAACGCACATCGAGGCACCATCGTCGACCACCGTGTGAAAGATGTTGCGTGTAAAAGTTTTCATGGGATGAGCCACTACTATCTGAAACACGACGTGGTAAGGCATATGAGGTTTTAAGTCGGTCGTATCTAACATGATGGTACTCGGGTTACAAATCTCAGTAGAGCCTAAAGTAGTCAACAAGGCTTTCCTCTGAGCAGGGCAGCTTTGGAGGACCTCCAAAGTGGACATCGCACAAGGGGTTTGTGATAAATCTTCCACCACAGAATAATTCTGGGCGGCCCTTGCGTTTGGGTTGTGAGAAGCTTTCTTAAATGCACCCTTTGGAATGCGTGTCATTGTTTCACCCAACGTCTTCTCGATCTGTAGAGGAAGAGATGGGATCTCAACTTCTTTGCCCTTCTTAGAGGCGCTTGGTTTACTATAGTTGTGCGCTCTAGTCGTTATTAAAGCATCACCCCTAACCATATATATGTTCGTGGATGAGGAATTGTTTGGGGGAGGGCAGGTTTCTTGGCTGCCCCCTTCGACACTTGTAGAGGCTTGAGTTAGATTTTGCCCATGCTGAAAGGGATTAGTGAACACGGCTTGTTGTTATTGTGTGACAAACTTCTGGGCCTCTACAAGTCGAGGACATAGATGGGTCGGGTGGTCTTCTGCACATAAGTTGCACGGATACCTCACCTTCCTCTTTTTGGTGGTTCCCTCTTCAACATTCTCAGTGGGTTTTTTATCCCCCTTACCCTTCTTGCATTGTTTTTTCTTCCCTTCAGGCTGCTGGGTGGCCTTTGGGTTAGTCGCTTGCACGGAGTGTACTTCCGACGTTTGGGTAGGAGGAGCATCCAAAGCAGTAGTTTGGCTGGCCGCTGAGTGTTGTATAGATAACTGTTGCAATTGCTTTGTCAATTGCTCAGCGGGCTTGGTTTGTGCTGAGCCAACAATACCATCGGCATGTGGTCCAACTCTCTGTCTAGTTTTATCCAGTATCGATCGTGGTGCATCCGGTAGGATGTTGTATAATAAACCAGACTGAGAATAGATGAGATCAAACTATGGAGCCCTTATGATGGCATCTTCTTCGGAGAAAACTCATGAAGTCGCGACGTCTTTGGATAATTGTGGGACTAAAGACTTAAGGAACCACTCTAGCAGGAATGTTGGTGGGACTGGTACTTTGATGAGACTCTTCCAACGTCTCCACTCTTGGATATGATCAGATATGTGGTCTGCTATCGTCTGTTCGAAATTGGAAAGCAGATCTGTGCCAGCGTCGTATCTCACAGGTAACTGGAAATGGTTAAGGAAGGCCATCACCAGTTCGCCAAAAGAAGAATATCTCAAGCGATCAAGCTCTATGTACCATTTTGCGGCACTCCTGATAAGAGTGCGTTGAAACAATCGCAACTGGACGGAGTCATCTTTCAATGAGTTAGATGAACACCAAAGATGGAAAGTAGTCATGTGATCACCTGGATCTTTGTTAGGCTTGGCCTCGAACTTTGGAATGTTTGAAGGCAACTTCGTTGGCATAGGAGGCCAACGTGGATCGTGATAGATAGGATCGTTTAACAACCTTATCAAATCTGGCAAGTGTAATGTTGCCAGGAATGGTAGTTTGGGTTGCTGCTGATAGCCTGGGAAAAAAGGTCCTGGAGTTTGACTGGCACCAGGTTGCCAAGAAAAGTTTGGCTGCTGGACCGGATTCTGGTAGAAACCATGGCCCTGACCAGGGTAAGGATTTTGCATCTGTGGAGACATCATTGGCTGATTCCCCATAAAGGACATAGGATGTTGGGAATTCATCGTGTTTGACGAACTTTGGGAAGGATTACCCCATGCCGATCCTGATGGGAAAGGCATAGAAGTTTGTCCAGGGTTCCATTCACTGTGGAAAGAATTGCCCCAGAACGACATTCCCGAGGAAGGAACGGATCCTTGACTTGAGTTCCAAAGTCCTGCTATATGTGCCCCCGGTGCAGGAATAGTACCCTGCACCGGAGTAGACTGTCCAAAAATTGGGGTGCCCCCAGATGGGAAGGCATGGATGAAAAAGTGTTGTTACCAAACGTCCTGTTTCAAACAAACGAAGACAAACCTACTGGCATAGTGTGCGCAGATGTTCCTTGAATCCCGACTCTGAATGAACTCGTGTGTGTAGGCTGCCCAACGAACTGCTGATGCAGACCACCAAGCGAAGGGGATGAAGGAGAGATATGACCTCTAGCATAAGGAAAGGCATTAAAAGGGATAGGAATGCCCCCAAGTTGACCTTGCAGAGGAGCGGTAGAGCTCCCTGCCCCCAGACCCAAAGTCTGTAAAGTGGAGTGGGTGAGTGCAGGACTTGTGCCTGAACTAGGCATACCATATGAGAACGGAGGGCCTGTCGCACTAGGTGTAAAGGGATTTGTGGCCGCCGTGATAGATGGGGTCAGTCCACTGTGCAACGTAGTTGTGACCGAGACCATAGTGGCCCGGATCGCCGACAATGACAAGTTAGGAGATGCTTCTCTTGTGGTAGCAACGGTGGTGGGAATGGAAGAATTCCCAGAGGAAGTAACAGCGTGTGTTTCCATAGCTGTATGAGGCACTGACAGGCATTCATAAAATAGGATTGGTACACTGACCGATGGCCAAGTATCAGTGGTTGGGGTTTCAATCGAACCAAGATTGGCGATTGATTCCTCCGAGAGTTGTTCGGGCACAATGGTTTGTAACTCGGTTGCTTCGAAAGACCCTTGTTGGTCTAGCTTCCGCCTTAATGGTGGTGGGGGTGGCTCCAGTATAACCGACGGCAGGCCCAAAAGCCTTCGTGACCGGCGGAGCTTGGGATTCTCCACTGTGTGAGAATATCCAAGACACGCTAAGGTATTCTACACGTTCAAATAGTAACACACACTAAAAAAGAAGCCCCTAAAAGATAAGACAAACAATCACTAACTATTTTGAAGAACAGTTACAACAACCAACACTAGAGCAACTTACCGGTGCAAGTGCAACTCGAAAACGGAAGCACCCTCCGGGTATACTCTGCAAAGTGTGGCCCGATGTCTATCCTAGGTACCGTGGTATACCCCCGCAGTCACCTGTGTATGTCCCTAAACAAGATTGGCAACTAGTTTGCCAACATGCGAACAGTCACCAGGCGGGTACAGTCGATAGTCGGGTAGACCACAATGAGCAGGGTATCAAGCTCAAAACTTGTCAAGGGTATCGAGAGAAAATGGTCTAGAAGACAACTGAGGACCTCGAATAGATTCAAGACCCACGAAGCCCCGTGGCAAATGCAAATGACGGAATCCCAAAACAAATTCTCGATATGTGTTCTCCACTACGCTCGGTCCGGCTTTGGAGGGGTTATCTCTGCTACCTTTCCTTACGCGACCTCGTGTTTAGCCCCTGTGTTAGAGGGGGGTCCCGGATAAATTCCATGAAACTGGACTTCTACACTCCCTATCACAGACTCCAATGTTTGGTTTTGAGTGGCCTTGGAGAGTTTCCTCACCAATCCTAATCCAAGGCCCTAGTCCTGAACTAGTGTATGAACCCTACAAACAAAGAGTCTAATAGATTTTAAATTAGCGTTACTTTTATGGTCTTTTTTATGTCACAAGGTATGAAGGTGAAACTGATGATGTGTAAAGAGTCAAAGCAAAAACAGATGAAAAAAGCTGGAAACAAAATGCTTTTACTAAATGCAAAAATCAACAACTTTTCACACAAGAAAGACTTCTTTTCTTTTCAATTTTTTCTAAGATTTCATGTAGCAAACATAAAGGAATTTCGCTCAACTACGAGCTACTTATGCTCTAAATGCACTGCAAAAACTTATGAACAAAAGACTTCTTCCTAGCTATTGATGCAGAAACACAATCTTCAAACAAAGAAGAAAATGAAAACGAAATATATGTTTTTTTTTTATTTATTTAAGTGCTAAATGAAGCAACAAAGGGAAAATGCCGACAAGCACAAAACCAAGAAAACAAAACAAAATTCCAGCTTAAAGTGCAGATCGCAAGGAATCATAGCAACGATACACAATAGCAATCAGGAAAGCACAGACTCCTATGCTTGTCTAAAAACCATAAAACGAAAATTTTCTCTCTTTTTTTTTTTATCTTTTCTATCAACTATCAACTAAGAAAAAATAGGCTAAGGGTAAGAGGCCCTAACCTACTGACTGTTCAACCCTGGGCTCAAACACCTGAGAGGATCACTTCTCACCACAGAAGGGGATGACTGCCCCACCTTGATTGAAAATAAACCTATCAAAGCACACTTCTGTCACTGAAATAGCACGCGTGCTGAGCCACTACAGAGAGCGTGTACCCGCGGGCTGCACTTGCACAGGCCGCGTGTATGTATAAACCACAAGAAAAAGATAAACACAAGAAGCCCAGACTAGGAAGAGGCCTCTAGTATTGATAACCAGGGTCTCTTGAAGGCTTTGATGCTTCTTCTTAACAAAAAAGAAAACTAATTGCAAGGAATAACAAAACACAATAAAGCAAAATGAGACAAGACTGTGAACCAGCAAGACTCAGATAGGATCCAAAAATCCCCCTGAGAATGTAAAATTCTGACAGGGAAGAGGAGGATTGCCTCTCAAGCTCTATGACTCCTACACGCTACTGAAACCTTTACAGCAGGCGTTCAAATGCGGGCTATAGAAGGTTATGGCACGGGCACATGCGTGCAGGCCTTCTGCAGGCCGCGTGTACCTCTGCGTGTCCTAAAAATTGCCATCAAGCAACAGTTAGGGAAAAATGGTATAAAGAACCAGGCTCCCTGCTAGCTCAGGCCTTACTGAAAAAGACAGGCAAAGAAACAGAAAATCTAATCTCTTAAACTACCCAAAAAACCAAATCCGGAAACCCTATAGAGTATCATTCCCTAGTGGAGTCGCCAATTCTGTTGTTGGGAAATAATACCCTACAGACTAGCAAGCTAGGGCTAGGCTTGCATGTAGATTTTGACCTTAAAGAAATGACCTTTTAACCTACCACCCAAAACTTAAACCCCTCTTTCAAGACACATACATGGAAAGGAACTACTAACCGTTTTACTGATGTTTGGTGTAGATCGTTTGTTGCGCTCTTGACTGCTTGCTCGTGTGGCTCCTTCCAAAGTTAACCTGAAATCAAGACAAAACACTATGCATGCATGCTATTTTTCTACTTGAGGGTTAGAAATTAAGCATAAATTACATAAATCACATATAACTCATGCATTGGGACGAGAAAAGTATTCTTTTATTAATCTCAAGATGAATCAACTTACAATAATGATAGAGACTGGCCACTACTCCTTGATCCTGATCCTGGGCTCCTCTTCTTTTGTCCTCCAACTACTTTGCGTTAATTCTCCTTAGGCTTGAGGAAAGGCTAAAGGGTTGGGACAAATTGATTTGGCAAATGGGCAGAGTTTCTTCGCTATAATTTTCCTCTTCTAAATAGTACCCCTACCCCTTCTTTTATAGGATAGAAGGAGCTAGGGTTTTGGACAAACTCTCGGCCATGCATGGCCGAGAGTTTCAGTTAACTGACCCATAGCTTTTTGTCCCATCGGCAACTTTCTTGTTTTTGTTCTTTGTTAGGTAAACGCAGGCTGTAGAAGGCCTGCCAGCATTCAAACGTGTGCAGTAGTGGGTTAGGGCACGTTTGCCTTTACCTAAGAGGATTTTTTGAAGAGGTTGTTCAGCAGATGTTTTGGCAATGAAGGGATATGAGTTGGCCTGATGCCAGGTAAGCATGTGTGGTGAAATTTAGGGTTATAAAAACAGTCAGCTGCCATGTGGCACTGTACGGACTACACAATTAGCATTTTTTTTTCCTGTTTGATGAAATGAACAGATCGTTATATCTTGATCATATCACGTTCGTTTGAGCTCATTCACATTGTGTTGGGTTCGTATCGACGAGGTCTACACACATGTCTGTTTTGAAGCCATTCTGATAAATTTTATTTTTAGGCCTTCCTGGACCCATTTTGGTCCCGAGATCCAATTCTGGATCACACCTCCCCACTAAATACCTTTTGGTCCTCCAAAAGGTTACTGACCAGTCATCAAGTGTGGGATAGGCCATCCGACTTGTTCTCTATCTTTAAAATTTGTCCTTTGCACCTGTCTCATCAAGATCAACTGTAAAACAATCATGATAACTGACAACATATTATTAGCCATTTGTACCCTGTCACATCTTACTGAAGCCACTGTCATCCATGTTGACAACATTACTAATGATAACATCAGAAATATGATTGCAAATGAGCTAATATGTTTGTAGTATTTGCCCATCGTTAGCTTATCTTGAAGCAAAGTGTGATTGATCTTCCATTATACAATCATCTCATGTTCTTGCTTAAGATCAATTGCTTGATTTGAAACAATTATAGTGTGTTTCTTACATGAGCCGCCTTTCTTAAGTGTTCCATAGTTTGAAGAGATTTATTTTCTTTTAAATGATGAGCATGAACCACATATTCTTTGCCTGCTTTGGTTAAGTGATATTGATTCTTTTCCTTGTAGAAGATTGCTTTACGATCATACAAGTAAGGAATGCCTAAGACCATTCCACATTCATTGAGTGGCACCACGTCACATGTTATCTCATGCATAAACTTAGATGAAATTGCAAATTTTAATGTGCAATTTATGATTGTTGCTTATCCATTTAAGTGTGTAAGGCTTATGATGTATCTAAGTGTTTAATTCCAATTGTTTAACCAATTCTTATGAAATCAAGTTAGGTTGAGATCCACTATCTATCAATGTGTCGACCTTAGTATGTCTCATTATGACCCTTATGTGAAAAAAATTACTTCTAGAATCACATCCTTCACCAATTTTACCTGTCAAACCAACCAATGAGACTTTTGAGTCATCACCTGAATCTGATCCCAAGTCTGTTGGTCGTGTCGTTGTTGCAACTATTTTCCTCCCTTTCCTTTATTTGAACCACTTTGGTCTCTTCTTAGGATGCAATTGTCAACAATGGTCCTCATCATGCCCTTATTTCTTGCAATGCTTGCAAGACAACTTCTCTTCCTTTCTCTCCACTAAATTTTCCTTTTTTCCATTCCACTTCCTTTTGTCCTCTTTCCTTGAAGACAAATCCCCTGACACCCCAACCCTTGTTTTTCCTACTTCAATGTATGTCGCTTGAACATAAACCTCATCAAGATTAGTAGGTCCAAACATGAATACAATGTTCCGAATATGTGCAGGTAAACCTCCTATATACTTCATAAGAGTTTCTTGGGTATGTAAAGGAATATCTAACATCAATGCCATT
>JZKD02S0087227.1:14869-32241 GCA_000966675.3 Picea glauca | reverse complement strand
CTAAGACAATGGTGGGATTGTCATCATATATATTAAGAATATCAGTAGAGGGGGATATGGATTTGGGATCAAGAGTTTTGAGGATATCTTTCTTAAATGATTCATTCTTCATTAACTCAACCAAAGGAATGGGAATTTTGATTTTCTATACCTCAGCTTCAAAATTGAAAGAAGAGGAGGTTTTGTTAGAAATTTTTACCTCATTTGAAGGATCTTTCAAAGAACTCTGCTAATCATCATGGATCTGATTTTTTTGAATTTGTTGCTTGGCAGGGGCAACAATCTTCTTAGGAGGAATTGGTGTATTCACATTTGAAGGGGCTTTCAAGGTAATCTATTGGTCATTAGGTATCTGATCCTTTTGAAATTGTTTCTTGGCAGGGGCAACAATCTTCTTAGGAGGAGTTGGTGCACTCTGTTGGGAACTGTTGGACTTAGATCTGAGATTGTATTTGTTCTTATCATCCATTTAAAAAAGACCATTATCAATAGAATTTTCATTTATCTGCTCATTCATTAATGCCTCTTCATAATCATGTTGTGTTAGATAAGATTTCATTGCATCATCCCCAACGCAGTGAATATTATCTTCTTCTTCTTCTTGAAAATCATCTTCATCTTCATCCATCACAGTATTTTGGAGAGGGGCTCTTACCTTCTGATCTTCTGTGGGATTTCTCTCTCTTCTCAAGATCTGTGCTTGTTGGTTATTCCTCCTGAAAGTATTTGGATTCTAATTTGGATTTATTTGAGGGTATTCATAGGAGATTTTTCCCTTGATAGGCCGCTTATTTTCAATTTTTAGCTTGGACATTTCTAAGGTTAATGACTCTAGCATCTTAGCCAATTTGTTTATCTTGGGATTTTGAATTGATGAGGAAGAGGCTTCTTCCTTCTGCTTTTTTCTATCAACATTTCCCTTTAACTTATGAGTAGCTAACATATTTGACTCAACTTCAAGGGAAGCATCTTGCATCAAGGAAAGTGTAGAAGACCTTCTCTCTCTTAGTAGAAAATAGAATTCAGAGCCAAATGAATTGGCATAAGTGATTTGGGAAGAAGTCTCTGTAGGTTTGATTTCTACAGGTATTTTACCATACATTATGTTGAAACTCTTAGTGAAATCAGATACAGATTCACCATTTTCTTTCCTTAAGTTTCTAGACTCTGTGATATAGTACAAAAAGTATCTCCTATATCCCCTGTGTTTCAAAAAGATATCATCCATCTCTTCTATTCCAGTTATAGAACTAGTAGGGATTTCCTTGAACCATTTCCTAGCATGGCCATCCAAGCTCTGGACAAAGACTTCGGTCCAGACATCAGCATCTTCTATGTTTAGGTTCTCAGCATAGCTATAGAAGGCTTATATATGTTCCTCTGTAGTTACATCTCCCTCTCTGGAAAATTTTGGCATACACTTCTGGTAGTCACCAGTGAGAATAGCTACAGGTGCATTTGGAAACACAAGAGGGGCATATCTAGCAGCTAGGATTCATTGCATTTTGGTCAATGGAGCAGGTGCATCCATGGTGACTGTTGATATAAAAGGAAAAGTACTTGGAGGAGGTTGTACAATAGTTTGAGGATTTGTAGAATGGAATTGTAAAGGAATGATATTTTCTGACGGAGAAGAGGACTGGTGGGAAGATGTGTATAACTTTGCAAGGCTCTGAGCAAGTTTTTCTTCCCCCTTAGCAACTAGTTCTTGTAGGATACTTTCTATAGAAAGATAGCTTGTGTGAATAGTCCAATGATCTTTCTCTAGTTCTTCTTGAAAAGAACTAAAATATGATGATGAATCACTAGCTAAGGGTATGTGTGATTCTTCAACAAAGTTGGATCCTGATTCTTCTTCTACAATGATATGGTCTTCAACCTTAGAATTTGATGGTGCTTTTATAGATGTAATAAAAGATTCACTACTACAAATTTGTGAAGGTGAAAATTTAGTAGTGATTTCAATATGAGCTTTAGAATCAAAAAACGCTTTGTCACTTTGTGTACATGACTCATAAATTTGTTCATCAACTACTCTTCTACTTTTCCTGAGGATCTACTTAGGATCGGGCACTGGTGTAACAAGTGGTTCTTATGGATTCTCCATGGTACTGATTTTCTTTGGAGCGAGGATGAACTTGTGGAGTCGCCAGATAGATGATTACAACCAATGTAATGTATAATCCTTGTCTATCATCAAGGATCAGTTATGTGTCGTCTCCCATGAAAGTTGAGCTTCAAACTCCTCTCCCTGGTAATGGCGCCAATTTTTTATCACTCCAGGAAACTCTCCTAGGTTGTATCTCAGAGATTCCTGGTAACTTAACTAATTTTGCGATGGTTCACTCAATGAGGGGTAATGTTTGGATCAATATGAATATCTAGCTCACTGGATTGTATCCTCGAGACAGTCTAGGTATATTCAAACAATACAAGGCCTTCAAGAGCTATTATCAGATAGGTTGCGTATCAAATGGATAAAGAAACTAATCAATTTACCAGAACATACATAAAACAATATATATGATGGGTCAACAAACTAGCAATGAATGCTTATGATCCTTGCTTAATAATCAAAGGTAAGATGACAGTTACCATAGGACATTAAACAGAGACAAAGAATAACATTCATCTCATAAGCATAGAACAAAGATGAAAAGAAGGTCTGACAATAACAATAAAAGAAGCTTGCAGGCTGAATATATTAAATAAATTGTCTTTATCACAATAATAGTAGTTTAGAACTCAAAATCGAACCCCTGGTTCATCAAAAGTTTATGGGTTTATAGCCTTTACATTAGGATCCAGATACTAAAATACTGGATCAAATTCAATAAAAATAGAAAGTCAATAACTAACACAAGAAAATAGGAAAAGATCCTATAAAATAGGTCATCTCCTTATATTTTATGATCTTCATGTCTTTATAATCTTCGAAAGCTACAGGAAACCTTCCAAGGCTGATGGATGAGGCAAAATTGTCATCTTTAGCAAAAAATAGTTTTTTCCAAAAATAGAAACCAATTTTATCTTCTCCTTCTTGTTGGCACCTTGAAATATGGAATAGACACCTAAGACTGATGCTTTTAATTCTTATCCATCATTACAAACCATCCTCGAGGTATCTGGGTGAAAAAATCTTGGAGCTGTGCAAAAATAGTGTCTTGTTGCCCTGGTAGTGCTTTCGATGGTTAAGAAAGGTGAAATCTGAGCCTGTTAGCCACCGAAAGATCCACTTTCGGTGGCTAATGAACAGTTGAAATGTTCGCCTAAGCCACCGAAAGTCCTGTCTTGGTGAAAAATTGACAAAATTGCAAAATACCTTTATCTTAGGTTTAAAACACTTCAGGGCTAATCTTCTGAATCCTCTACATCTTGAGCACGTTCTGGAATGGCTGCCTCTGGATCATTCAAATGGATGGCTGCATTTGCTAGGGTTTCAAGATCAACAGGTGTTTGAGGCTGAGGTCTTGAAGACATAGCTTGCAACCTTAATGACCTCACCTTTTTCTTCAAATGCATAGCTACTCTGCATAGACTGTTGTAGTCTTTTACAATCTTCTTCTTCTTTTTCTTTTCCTTTACACTTTCATGTGCCAATCTTTCTAGGGTTGCACTGGTTTCTGTGAAATTCTTTGATAGAGTTTCATATCTGGCTTTTATCACCCTCTCTAGCACTTCCTGTTGTGCTATTTTCTCTTTGAGTTTTTTAATCTTCTTTGATTTGTTCTGCTTTGGCTTGCTAGATGAGGCCTCTCCAACTATGCTAGGGGAAGGATAGACTCATCACAAATTTATGAAATCTTGAGCTTTAGTTATGTCAGAGGCAAGAAATGAGGAAAGAAATCAAGGCAAGCCCTGATTTTGAGGGATGTGCAAGTAACTGGGATTTGAAAAGATCATAATTTGGTATAATGAAACTTAAGTTAGAACGATCAAGTCATAAATGACATCCCTCCTATCTTTTCAGTGGCTAAAAATCAATAATAACTCTTTACCCCAACAGTTCAAGCATATGATAAGATGTGTTGAACATTTCAAAGATGTCTGCACTTTCGTTGGTTAAGACAACCTCGAATTTTGTGTTTTAACCACCGAAAGCTAAGGCGTTTGATGGCTTAGAAGCCCTTTTGGAAAAATGCTTAACCACCGAAACCTGAGTTTTGATTTTTTTGAAGAGAAAACCAAATCAAAAGTTTTTCAAACTTTATTACAAACATAAGGCTCTCAAAAATGAACCTTAAAAAATTTAGAAATGTATTTTTCAATGACTTCCTATCACCTAAATGAACAAAATTGATTGTGTTATTTGAGGAGATAACAGAATCCATATTCACTACTAGAGAGAAGGTCTCATCATAGTCAATGCCATGCACCTGCTAAAATCCTTTGGCAACTAGCCTGGCTTTGTATTTGCTAACTTGTCCATTCATTGCGCTCTTGGTCCTGTAGACCCATATGCAGCTAAAAAGTTTCCTTCCTGAAGGAAGAGGAACCAGATCCCAAGTATTATGCTCGAGGAGGGAGTTGTACTCCTCTTGTATGGTGAATTCCCAAAAGGTATTTCCAGCAGCCTTTCCATAGGATTGTGGATCTGAAGACTGAACCAAGAAAATATGCTTGGGTGGAATCGATTCAGTGGTAGTGAGTGCAAGAGGAGGCTCCTCAAAATAAGATCGAGTCCTCCTAGTATCAGTTGGATCCCCAACAACATCTCCCGCATCCTAAAGAGTAGTCTTCCTTCTTTGGATTTTAATGTGATTATATTTTTTCTTTGTCTTTATATTTTTTATATTGATGATCGCTACCATCTTTCATAGTAAGTTCATGCACCTTTGGGCATTTTATTTTTCCCATATTGATGAGCTTGTTCTGCTCTCATGTCAGAGACTGGATAAAGGCCTCAAGAGAGGGAATCATCTAAGTGGCTTCATAGGAGAGCCTAACTGAATGAAATGTAGATACAAACATTGAGTATTCTAGACCAAGTTTGGAGAGAATGGTAAGAACCATTTTTTTCTCCTCCTTAGATTTATCAACCCCGCAAGCCTTGAGTTGCGACAACAAATCCTTATATTTGGTAAAGAAATCTTGGAGATTGTCGAAGGTTTTTGGATCCAAAGTGAGCAATTACACCTCGATCATGTGTCCCCTCATATCGTCCTGTTTGCCAAAAATCCCTTCCATGGTGGTCTAGGCTTCATTGGGAGTTTTACAAGAGGATATGTGAAAGAGGAGTTCAGGAGAAATGAGACTGCAAATAGTTCCAAACGCTTCATCCATTTGATTTAGATACTTGGATTTTTCTATGGCTGATGTTGGTTCAGTTCCTGTGTTCATGGTTAACCTGTATAATCCTCTACCTCAAAGATACATTATCATCTTCTCCTTCCGTGCAAAGAAATTTTACGGTGTAAGAATGAATTATTTTGGAAATTCCATTTTTCCACTGTCTTCAATCTTCGTTACTTGCAAAAATAATTTGGTGTGTCTTTTCCCTAGCAGTCCATTAGCTCTGATACCATGTAATGTGTTGAACTTGCACATAATAGATCTAGCTATCAAATTACATACACAATTTTCAGAAAAAATATGAGAAAAGAGAAGCGGGAGAGAAAGAATGGAAGAATTCTCATTAACCAAATGAATGAATAATAATTTACACATGATATACTCTTTATAACTCAACTAATGTGCACTGGAGGAGAAGCCAATGCATCATAGTGGTGGTCTAGAATGATCTGGACACACACCAATAGTTACGGGAGTAAAATTCCACCTAGTATAGTCTCTCAGGCAGTTACGGGAGTGAACTGCCACCTAATCTAAGTTAACTAGTCTCTCAGTCTTCAATTAACTGGCTGAAACAGAGTGAAGTGAGGAGGAGATAATGGAATCATGAGTAATGCGCTATTCTGGTGATAATACCAAGGAAAATGTGCATTATTTGGTGATGATCCCAATGTTGCATGGTGATGAACCCAATGTAGCATCTAGACTCCACTCAATGAATCAAACTGAAATGTGAACTGAAGAGAATATTCTCCTAGAGGAATATTCTCACTAAACTATAAGAGACTGAATAATGATGAATAAACATAGGGAAAACCTTAGTAAAAATAAATCCTAGGTGTGTGTGAAGTATCTCCAACACCCCCCTAAACATCACTATGGTGAAAATAAAGAATGGGTCCCAGCAACGAGGCCATGTTAGGTACCCAAATACAAAAGATACACTAAAATAAACAAGGAAAGAGGGAAAATATCATGGGAACCCCCCCACCCCCCCCATCAAAGTACAATGTATGTAAAAAGAAGAACTGAAGGTTTCTAGGCAACTATGTCCTTCACTCGAAGACGACTACGCAGAGAATGGAAATTCCTCTCAGTGAAGGTATTGGTGAAGATGTATGCAGTCTGTTCTGATGAAGGACATAATTGTAGGTTGATGATCCCCTCGTGTACTAAGGTCTAGATGTAGTGCATGTGGATCTTGATGTGCTTTGTTCGCTGCCTCTGAACTAGATCTCTTCATAAATTCATAGTACTTTGGTTATGGGATTGAACTAGAGTGATATGGACACAAAACAACAGTTACAGAAGTAAACTGCCACCTAGTCTAGTCTCTCAGGCAATTACGGGAGTGAACTGCCACCTAGTCTGTGTTAACTAGTCTCTCAATCTTCAGTTAACTGACTGAAACAAAGTGAAGTGAGGAGGAGATCAGGGAATCATGAGTAATTTGATATTCTGGTGATAATCCCAAGGACAATGCCCATTAGTTGGAGATGATCCCAATGCTGCATGGTGATGATCCCAATGTAGCATCTAGACTCCACTCAATTGATCAAACTGAAGTGTGAACTGAAAAAATTATTCTCCTAGAGGAATATTCTCCCTAAACTATAGGAGACTGAATAATGAATAATAAACATAGGGAAAACCTTAGGAAAAATAAATCCTGTGTGTGTGTGTGTCAAGTATCTCCAACACTATCACTTTCATCATCTTCAACAGATGAGGAACTGTCTTCTCTTGAGTAGATATTTTTCTTGAATGATTTCCTTTTATCTCCTTTCTTGTTTCCCTTTTGATATTTATTTTCTTTCTTGGGATCGAATTCTTCATCACTATCTGACTTCTTAGCATAAGGAGTTTTAGTTTCAAAATGATAAATTTTACCACAATTAAAACATTTTAAGGGAATAATACTTTTATGCTTGTCGGTTCCTCTCTTCAACTTCCGTATGAAGTTGTCTATTTCTTCATCTTCATCTGAATCATCTCTGTAGTTTCAATTTGACTTTGACTTGTGCTTATTCTTCTTCTTTGTCTTCCTGGATGCTTTGAAAGATGCTTCTTTCTTGGATGGATTCTCTTGTTCTGTTCTCATTTCATAAGATGTAAATATTCCATGTAGTTCATCCATGCTTAGTGTACCAAGATATGCTCTTTGTTCTAGGGTTGAAATCTTAGGATCAAATCTCATGGGAAGAGATCTTAGTATCTTATGAACAATCATACATGTTGGCATGTTTATAGGCATAGAGTTGCTTTTCATTGATGGTAAGAACAACGATGACAAACATGAAAGAAAAGAAGAATAGTAGAAGCAATGGAAAACAAGAACAGTGAAGATGAGACTCGCAAGAGAAGGTTCGGAGTCTGAAACTTTTGAATACTTATAAAACCTTATAATTCGAAAGAAATCATAAGCTCGGGAGGAGGAGCGACAGTGGTCGTCAGATCATTGTTTAGATAGGAGGAGAACGCGGAAGAGGAGAACAGATCTTAGTCGTTGGATCTGAGCACAAAGAATCAATAGTCGTTGGATCCAAAGATAAATGCACAAAGGTTAAGCCTTTGATGAGCGTAGGAGAGCGGACTTGTCAAAGTACCAAAGTCCTAAAGTAAGAAAGGATCGTCCATCATCAAGATTGACAGGTGGCACACAATCCACAACTCTGGAGAGCTGAAGAGCCGAAGGAAACGATAGTCATCAGATCAGTTTGAAGTGGAAGGACTTGATAACCCAACAAAGAAGCATCACAGAAATATTGATTCATCGATCTAAGTTCATGATCGATGAACAACATTCACTTTGGATCTAAATACGTAAGGAGGTTACACTCTGGAGAGCTTGAGATTTGAAATCCCCAGAATGTGAAGTTTCGTCAGTCATCGGATCAATTTCGAGTGGAAGGACAGGATAAGCTAGCAAAGTTGCATCACAAAAAGATCGAGCCATCAATATAAGAACCTAATCGAATGAACAACATTCACTTCATATCTAAAGACGTGAGGAGGTTACACTCTGGAGAGCTTGAGATTTGAAATCCCTAGAATGCGAAGTTTCGTCAGCCTTTGGATCAATTTCGAGTGGAAGGACAGGATAAGCTAGCAAATATGCATCGCAAAAATATCGAGCCATCAATCTAAGATACTGATCGAACGAACAACATTCACTACGGATATAAATATGTGAGGAGGTTACACTCTGAAAAGTTTGAGATTTGAAAAACCCGAAGCCTGGAAATCCGAAATGAATAAGTACCATAGGATATGGAGATCAGAAAATGACCATTAGATTAGGGAGATCTATGTCATCATATTACGACAGAAAAAATTGATGTTTAATATTCTATTGCTTACTTTCCTACATCATTATGATCATCATTGAGTGTTCTATAAAGAGTTTAAAATGGGGATAATTGTTTAAGCACAGTAACAACTAATTCCCCCCCCCCCCTCCCCCCTCAGTTGTCCAACAATTGGTATTAGAGCCAGTTCCTTTTATTTAAAGGTATATCAGTAAGCTTAAACATGACAAGTCATGAAGGAACTTCAACAAATAAGGCCCCCCTGTTCAATGGAACAAACTTTGGCTTTTGGAAAGTTAGGATGAGAACCTACATAATGGCTTTAGGTGCAGATGTCTGGGATGTGGTAGAGACTGGTTATGTAAAGACAGTTGTACTAGCTAATAAGGATGACAAGCTAGAATTCAGCTTCAATGCTAAGGCTATGAATGCTATTCTGAGTGGGCTTGCAGAAGCAGAATTTGTAAAAGTTATGAACTTAGAATTTGCCAAAGCAATGTGGGACAAACTCATTATCAGTTATGAAGGTAATGAGAAGGTAAAGGATGCCAAGATTCAAAACTATAGATTACAGTTTGAACAACTAAATATTAATGAGGATGAAACAGTTAATAAATTTGTCTTAAGAGTTGAAGAACTAGTAAATGCAATGAAAGGACTTGGTGAAAAAATTGAGGAAGCCTTTTTAGTTCAGAAAATTTTGAGATCTTTGCCAGATAGGTTCAACCCAAAGGTCTCTGCTATAGAATAACTTAGTGATATAAAAGTTCTTCCTTTTGATCAACTTCTAGAAATGTTGACTGCATATGAAATGAGGATAGTTAAAGATAAACCCACCTCTAAAGAAGCATCATTTAAAGCAGATAAGAATGAGGATTCTGAGCCTGATGAAATTGAAACAAAATTTGTAAGAAGACTAAAGAAAGGATCAGGCAAGTATCAAGGTAAGTTTCCCTTCAAATGTTTTAACTGTGGAAATATAGGTCACTTTGCATCTAAGTGTCCACACAAGAAGAAGGACCAGAACTTTGAAGGTGAAGAGAAGTACAAATCCAAAATATTTGATAAAAAGAAAAGTTCATGTGTAAACAATGATGACTCTTCAGAAGACATAGATAGTGACTCTTCCTGTGAAGATAAGGTTAATGACTTTGTTCTTATGACCAAAGAGGATTATGATAATGAAAGAACAGGAAGTGTTGTTAATAATGAAGTAGTTGTGGTTGACTTGGAAGGAGAGTTGGTCAGTTCTTTAGAAGAGATTGATAGACTCCAACTTAAGAAGAGAAAACAAAAAATGTTGTTGATGCAGTTTGAAAAGAATGGTAAAGATCCAAGTGAAGAGTCAATACTTTTTTTTATTAAAAGTGGAATTAGTAGAGGCAAAGAAAATCGAAGACATTCTGAAACAACAGTTATCAGAAAAGAAGGCAAGATGTGAAGCTCTAGAAGAAGAAGTAGTGAAAACTAGGAAAGAGTTGGAGAAGTTTCAAACCTTGTATCACCAGAATCTGTCAAGCATCAAAGCCTCGAAAGGATTAGCCACCATTATGAATCAGTAAAGGAATCCAAAGTTGAAAACTGGTTTGGGTTATGAAGAGGGATCAAGTAGTGGTCAGTCAAGCAACAAAGAATCCATCAAGTTTGTCAAATCTACAACCAATGACAACAACAAACCTACAGAAACAAAGGAAGATAATCATCCGCCAAGGAGGAGTAAATAAAAAGGTGCAATAAATGAATCTGTATATCAAATAAATAATACACCCTCTGCTCAAGGAAATCATCAGCATGGAAGAAATCGACCTGCTCAAAGAAGACAACCATTTTCCAGGTACAAAGATTTTTTCTATGGATATTGTTTCTATTGTTATAACATTGGCCACAAAGCTATAAATTGTTCCTTAAGATTTAGAAATGAGAAATCAAGACACCCAAGGAATAAATATCTTTCACAACAAAGAATGAGACAACCAAGTAACAAACAACCACAAATTTCAAATTGTCAAATTAAGTTTAGAGACATGCAACTGAGGAGGTCAAGAAATAATAAACAGTCAATGAGTAGACAACRTTGCAACAACCACTTTGACCTATTGAAYAGTGAKATTRAATTCTATAACTATCATAAMTTCRRCCACAAAKYTRTCAACTKCCATWTGAAGAATTAMAAAKCAGATCCAAGGATAAAKCTCTTTGCTAGAAATGYCARCACATGGAAAAATAAAGATAGTGAAAGATGTGGTCTAGTACTTTTAACTCAAAAACAAAAGGAMTCCTGGAATATAGACAGTRGATGTTCCAAGCACATGAYTGGAGACAAGGATAAKMTTTTGTCTATAAKTAAAAGMAAAATAGGAAATGTGACCTTTGAAGAAKATTGTAAGGTAAAAAATGTAAACTCAAGACAAGTGGTGGCTAAAGGCATAAGGACAGATAATGATGTTCATATTGAATCCTCCCATGCAATAAAAGAAGAAGTAGAAGAAGAATAATGTCATAAGATGGAAGCAGAAGTTGTGAATCTTAGAAAGAAGGTTGAGAAGTCAAACACCCAAAGCAAGTTGTTGAACATTTCCATGATCTTGGATGAGATCTTGGATATTCAGAGATCACCAAATGACAAATCTGGTCTTGGATACAACAAGGAATAAATCAGTACTCCTAAGAAACCTGATGCAAGTCCTTCATTTGTAAAAAGGGAAAGAAGGTATGACTCGGGTTCTTCATGTTCAAATAATGAAAGCAATACTACAATATTTAGAAGATCAGATCAAGAAGGACACCCAGAAGCTACTCAAACACCTCAAAGTAAGTTTAGAAGAGAGACACCTTCATGGATGAATCAAAGGAGGTATGAGAGTGTTTGTAATGGTTATTATTTTTCCTTGTGATGAATATGGTCATAAATTCCTTGGATTGTAGGCATCATAGAAGAAAAATGAAGTTGTTGTAATAGAAGATCAGAGAAGAGTGACACAGGGAGTCATTCAGTTATGACAAGAAAAGGTTGATGAAGGAGTCCCAGTAAGAGAGGTGAGAAATATTGAGTCTGGTACAGAGGACACAGGTGAAGCTGAAGATGAACAGGTCCAAGAATAAGAAGGATAAGACTTTGAGTTAGTTACAAATACTCTGCACGAATCAAATAAGAGAATTCATCCTCTTAGGGGGAGTATGTATTGGTTGAATATCTGATACCTCCGAAAAATACTGCAACAACTCAGGGGGAGCATGTTTTCTTTGGCATTGATGTCAAAGGGGGAGAAAATGAGTAGTCTGGATCAGATGTTATAGTTGGATGTTCAAGTAGAATAGTGCAGCCTTTAAGGGTTTCCATCAATGCAAAAGGGGGAGATTCTTCGCATGTTTACAGGCAGAGAGTTTCTTTTCATTGATGACAAGAATAACGATGGCAAACATGAAAGAAAAGAAGAACAACAATGGAAATGTAAAACAAGAACAACGAAGACGAGACTCATCGGAGAAGGTTTGAAGGCCGAGACCTTTGAATACATAGAAAACCTTATAATTCGGAAGAAATCGTAAGCTCGGGAGGAGGAGAGACAGTGGCTGTCAGATCAGTGTCCAGACAGGAGGAGTGCATAGAAGAGGAGAAAAGATCTTAGTCGTTGGATCTGAGTGCGAAGGATCAACAGTCATTGGATCCAGAGATAAATGCACGAAGGTTAAGCCTTTGATGAGCGTAGGAGAGAGGAATTGTCAAAGTCCCAAAGTATGTAGGGACCGCCCATCATCAATACTGACAGGTGGCACATGATCCACAACTCCGGAGATCCAGAGAGCGAGAGGAAATGATAGACGTCAGATTAGTTTGAAGTGGAAGGACATGATAACCCAACAAATTAGCATCGCAGAAAGATCGAGTCGTTGATCTAAGTTCATTATCGACGAACAACATTCACTTCGGATCTAAAGACGCGAGGAGGTTACACTCTGGAGATCTTGAGATTTGAAATCCATGGAATGTGAAGTTTTTTCAGCCGTCGGATCAATTTCAAGTGGAAGGACAGGATAAGCTAGAAAAGTTGCATCACAAAAAGATTGAGCCGTCGATCTAAGATCCTGATCAAAATAACAACATTAACTTCGGATCTAAAGACACAAGGAGGTTACACACTGGAGATCTTGAGATTTGAAATCCCAGAATGCGAAGTTTCATCAATCGTCGGATCAATTTCGAGTGGAAGGACAAGATAAGCTAGCAAAGTTGCATTGCAAAAAGATCAAGCCGTTGATCTAAGATCCTGATCGAACAAACATCATTCACTAAGGATATAAAGATGGGAGGAGGTTACGCTCTAGAAAGTTTGAAATTTGAAAAACTTGAAGCACGGAAATCCGAAATGAATAAGGACCATCCGATCTGGAGATCATACAATAACCGTTAGATCAGGGAGATCTATGTCAATAGATTACGACAGCAAAATCTCGTCAGCAAGAACATGTGACAGACCATGGTGGTAGACCACGTTAGCATGGACATGTGGAAGACCATGTCAGCATACCACATCAGTAAGGACATGTGATAGACCACGTCAGTGAGTGACATGTGGTAGCTACTCGACTCGTGACATGTCATCAAGTAACGTAAGAAAAGTATGAGATTTGAAATCCTCGAATTCTAGAGATATGGAGGCCCGAAATGCAGTCTCGACAATCAGATCATCCGAAGAAGATCGCAACCATCAGATCGTCTGAAATGAATCTAGACCGTCTAATCCAAAACATGAGTTTGAGATTTGAGATTTCAGAAGTCCGGAGACTTGAAGGAGATATCGACCATTGATAGAGAAAAGGGACACAAAACCGTTGATCTGGTCGAAAATTCAATTCCCCGAAGTAGAGGTCGAGTCGTCGAATGAAGAGGACAGATATCAGCAGATCTTCCATTCCGGAAGATATCTAGTCAGTAGCAACAAGGTTTGAGATTTGAAACTCCCGGAGCCCGTATCACGAAGTAAATCTCAGTCATTGATGGAGGAAGGATTGATCTGGTCTGAAGACTTGAGAGGACAGATCTGAATCATCCATTCAAGAGCACCATCAATATCGTGAGATCGATGGTCGTGCTTCATTGTGGGGCCAAAACATGCTCGGGCCGCAATCGAAACCACATTTTTGGAGAAAGAACACGTGGAGGCTCGTAGTGAAGTGCGACGTGAAAAGTGGGTTGCTCTCAAACTTCCTATGGACATGCCCATAATCGCGTGGTCACATGAAGATCATAGCCCAAGCTCATATCGTGAAACAGAACTAGAGCTCACTAGACAGAAATTGGAAAGCACCTTTTGGATAAGCGTCTAATCATAGCTTGTGGTCATGTGAAAGGAAGGGGCTTAGCAAGAAAAGATATCACATGTTGTGAAGTTTTTCTCAGGAAGGGAAAAGGCACCAAAGGGATGAGCACACAGAGGGTCTCTCTGTAACTACCGTAATGGACTGATTGTAACTACCAGAACAGAGTGATTGTATCTGCCAGAGAATTAGAGGAGCTACATCATGATCGCCAGAAAAGCTGAAGAGTCTCGAGGTAACTGCCAGTGGAATGAAGACTGATCATAGAGACAATTGACAGATGGAAAAGTGTTGAATTCTGTAACTGCAATAGATAGGATAAGCTCAATTGTGACAAAGAATACGAAGTGTTGCACTGCCAGAGAAGCCAAAGGAATCTTAGCATAACGGGCACTGATAATGAATAGACTGTGAGTAACCACCAGTAAAGTGGTAGAGTTGCAATTATGATCAGGCATAGGACTCAGTGTGGGCAAGACATGCAAAATAGAGAGAAGAGGAGGACTCTTTCGGTTAGTTTTTGTTGCAGGTAGAAAGGAGTTGAGAAAAGGACCTAAAGAGGATAGAAGAGGTGTGACATGAAGAATGCAGTAGGGGAACAAAGAGTATAACAATGCAGAACAAAGAAGAGATGTGGGCTGCTTTTGAGTGTGTTTCATGTGAGTAGAAGCAGGTTTTGTGCAGCAACTGAAATGAACAGAAGAGGCATAGCGCATAGAATGGACATGGTGCATAAAGCATAAAAGGCAGAAGAACAAAAAGCGTAAGAGATGGGTCCAGGAAGACACTGATGCAGGAAGAGCAGATCAGTGTAGCAGAACAATGATGAGATAGTTTAGCCATTGATAAATAATGTATCACTATGATAAATTAATGAAAATAAAATATTTATAAATCAAGGTGGTAGGGAGGTGCTAGGGAGGACTATTGTTCTCAGAAGTTTCAAGTGGGTGCTTGAACACAGGGAATTGTAGCTTCCATCTAGTTGTAGCCAGAAAAACCAGGGGGGTAGGGTGGTGTAAGGGAGAAATATTGTTATCTATTATATAGGTTGGTGCCTCTATGACTGGAAGTTGGTGCTTCTATCTAGTTGATGCTGGAACACTCAGGGAGTTGGTGCTTCCTTCTAGTGGGTGCTAGAGAAACCAGGGAGTTGATGCTTCCTTCTAGTGGGTGCTAGAGAAATCAGAGAGTTGGTGCTCTTAGCAAGTTTCAGGCTGTAAAACAGAGGTTGTAGCCTCAATATGAGTTGGAGCTCATAAGAATGATAATGTAAAGAAAATAAAGATTACTTATCATATCAAGAAGAAGAGTTTTTTCCCTTTATCAGTTTCCTCGGGAAATATCTATCTCTGTATATTTCATGTGTGTGATTGATGTTTAATATTATATTGCTTACTTTCTTGCATCATTATGATCTTCATTGAGTGTTCTGTAAATATTTTAAAATGGGCATAATTTTTTAAGCACAGTAACAATTGATTCACCCCCCCCTCTCAGTTGTCCAACAATACATTCTTCAACTTCTTCTCCCAATCATTTAATCACATTCATTTTTTCATCAACTTGTAAAAAGTAAGTTGCAATGTCTTCATCTTCCTTCATTTTCAATAGTTCAAATTGACCTTTGTAAGTTTGAAGCTTATCCTCCTTGACTTTGTCATCTCCTTCGTAAAAATTCTGAATTTTGTCCCAAATCTCCTTTGTAGAATCACAGTGCATAACCTTGACATATACTGAATCAACCAGGTCATTCAGGATAGCATTTTTATCCCTACAATTGTTTTTACTGATTTTATTTCCATATTTATATGTTGGGGGAGTGGAAGGCTCTTTGTATCCATCTACTACTAATTTCCAAACATCAAATCCATGTGCTTGTACATACATTTTCATCATTCTTCTCCAGAAGGCATACTTTTGTGCATCAAACTATGGTATTTCACTCTTATACATATTATGCTCTCCATGATCTACCTTCCAGTGGTTATATTGTTTCTTAAAGGAACCTACTATGATACCAATTGTTGGAATACTGAGAGGGGGGGTGAATCAGTATGATATTTTTTTATCACTTTCATGCACAATATATATATAATTCAACTTTATCAATAGTATTCAATATTTATCACTTATGCATTCAGTATATCATTGCATCATAAACAATATCATTCATCAGTGTATAATAAACAACCCACATATACAAAGTACACACGAATTTATGTGGAAATCCAAATGGGAGAAAACCACAAAATGCTTTCTTATATATATCAATAATACATTCATAGAAAGCACCAAATTCCCAATTCTCCGGCACCAACTGGAAGGAGGCACCAACCCCCTATTTACAGGCTCCAACTTGAAGGAAGCCACAACTCCTTGAATTCTCCAGCTATAATTGGAAGCACGCTACAACCCCCTAATTTGCAGGCACCAACCTGAAGGAAGCTCTAACTCCCAATGTTCTCCAGCACCAACCGAAAGGAGGCTACGAATCCCTAATTTACAAGAAACAACCCAAAGGAATATCTAACTCCTTTTTTTCTCTGACACCAACCGGAAGGAAGCTATGACCCCTTAATTTACAGGCACCAACCTGAAGGAAGCTACAACTCCCTGAAATCTCCTGCACCAATTGGAAGGAGGATACAACCCCCTTTCCTTGCCCCATTCTATCACCCTGAAATATAAGTGTAGACTCAACTGTCACTATCACTAATCAAAAACTTGTCTCTATCTCTGTCGCATCAAACTATCACTGTCACATCAACTCGTCACTGTCACATTAACCTGTAACCAATGATCAACTAATCATCCAACATGTCACTGTCTTTGTCACTGTCTTTGTCATTTATATACCATCATCAACCAACTGTAACCATATCCACTCACATGGATGCCAAAAACATCACCAAACCATATACATTGTAGATCAACCATCAACCATGTACATCAACCATGCACCGAAACCTGTACCACACCATGTACCAACATCACCAAGAAGTGCCTCTAGAAATGTACCATATCATCATCAACCCATGAATAATAACATCACCAAGATGTGTCTCAACCAAGCACCAAAGAATGTTCCTCATACATATGCCACCATCTATCAAATGTATACCTCAACCATAAAAAATATGTGCCTTTAACAATCATACCAAACCAGATACAAAGGTACCATAACATCACTCAATCATGTATCTAAGATGTACCTCAAAACATGTGCCTCAAGCATGTGCAAACATCCATAAACCATGTACCAATAGATACCATCAAACATGTGCCATATCACTCATAATATTCCTCAATCATATACAATACAATAAACCATATGCAAAGTATCCAAGATGTGCCTCAAGGCATATACCAAAACTCACAAATACATGCCTCAAGCATGTACCAAAACATCCAATTCATGTACCTCAAACATGTGCCATAACCTCATCAAGA
>JZKD02S0087227.1:0-13886 GCA_000966675.3 Picea glauca | reverse complement strand
TGGAGTGGTAGAGAACCAGTTGGACAAACTCAATTTCTCATTACATTATGTATTGACTTTGCATACATGGTTGCCAAGAATACAATGCAGATCCATGTGGAAAATATACCAAAAAAGTGCTTATGGCCATGAATAGGCAAATATAAATGTGGTTACATGCCAAGAGCTACCATAGTAATGAACAAGGCCAGTGAAACCAATCTCAAAAATTAATCTGAAGATGTCTTTATACCATGGAGTACAATCTGATCTCTCATGATCACTGAAGTCAAATAGGTACTGGTTCAATGAAATGGAAGCAACAACTCAAGAAAGTTGTGGCCACATAGTGATGTATTAAAGTCTTCTACACTATCCGCCAATGGTGCAAGTCTACATCATGTGAATAGATGAGTTGAGGTTGAACACGATGCGACATAATTTGTTACCGATCATTGAAGTAAACCGTTAACAAACGCGAGACATCCTACCAATGATGAAAGTAGGTATCAAGGCACCGAGTACATTTCTACAAATGTGAATAAAGGAGTTGGTGTCGAACACTTGAGAGATCCATTGATCAGGAGAGATTGATGTATTCCCATCTACCAATGGTGAGAGAGCCTGCCACTAATGACTGCAAGCCTCAAGGTACTCATAAAAATCTAGGTCTCGTATCCAGAATAAATGAGCTGAAGTCGATGGAAATAGACCCGCTGAAAGGAGAGCATTAAGGCATCTCTCATCAGTCAGCATGAGGAACAAAGAAGGAGCTTCATGATTTGGTGGAGATCGTATGAAGAACATGTTCACGAACCAACGACCCTGTGCATCTTTCGCGTGTGCCAAATGCAAGCGGTACATGAAAAAGACCCTTTGAATAGTAGCCAATGATGAAAACTGCTGACAAAGGCAAGGAAACCAACAATAAGGTTAATGGAATCCAAGACACTACACGAATCCCAAAGTGTGAATAGATGTCTTGCCATCGAACACAAGGGAACCACTCAGTCAACGACCAATGATGAAATGTCAATTGTTGGGTTCAAGGTGACCTACCAATGATGAAATTAGGGCCAGGGTGCATGATGAGACCACAGTATCATGTGATTCTAAGACAAACTGAGGGTATGGATGACATGCAATGTCAAGATTTTTGAGGAGTGGCTGACATAGGTTGATAGACTTCCTTTGAACAAGAGCATGAGACATATGGTGGACTCTAGCAGCATAGAATCAATGATGCGACAATTAGATGCAGGAGGCATCTATAATGTTATCTATAGGGACTGGAAGAGTAACCAGTCGGTAGAGAAAACTCTGTAGCGAGATCAGCTTCCTAAGACAATGCTAAACCCAAAATTATGATGACACAAGGACTCAATAACTTTGTGCTTTGTTCAAAGGCGACATGATTGTTGCCAATAACACTATAGTACTCCCTTCCCACCCGTGTTTTTTTGTTTTTTCATAACAAATGAATTCTATGATACAATGGAGGGAACGAGTGTCGCAAGTAAGCAAAACTTGTTCCAGCAATGGAACGTACATGTGCTCAATGCAAGGAAATGCACGCGGGAGATGGACACTCGGGGTGATGCTCCCTCCAGGGTATAGGGTGTCAAATTGTGAAGGATAAAAACAAGGCTCTTCTTGGCTGAGGATGTAAACTGCTTAAGCAACGGTTTATAACTCAAAGCGAGAACTGGCTAAAGGCTCAATACTGCAAGCGAGGGCATGAGATGCAATCACAAATTAATGCCAAAAAATGTCCCTTTTTATATCTTTTAGTCTACTTGGTGTGAAAAAGGTGTAAACTTGTGCCAAATAGACGTCTTTTCAAATCCAATTTACGAGTGTGAAAAAGACAAGTTCACTCGACAATCTTTTCTATTTTTGATAGCGAGTCGGAAAAGAGCTTAACTAGGACTCATGATCTTTCAAATCCAATTTTAACGAGTGTGAAAGGGACAAATCATTCGGTGATATTTTCAGTTTTTAGGTGAGTCGGAAAAGATCTTAACTAAGACTCGTTATTTGGGAGTCCATGGGTAATAAGGCCGCATGTGCATGAATGAGTAATGAGGCTCATTATAAATTCATGTATCGATTTGTTCTAGACTCCCGGTCCTAAGGAAGAAACTCGGCATGGGCACCAAATGACAAAGAGGATCTAGCCAGGGTACCCATGTTTGATAAGCCTCTACCATTTATTAACGACGCTATTAATAGCAAATGGAGGGTTATGCATCACAATAAATGGGTTCGTACCCAAGGCGTAAAAAGCGGTAGTCGAAGGATAATGCGAAAAATGCACAATGGAGTAGATACCTGTCCTATATGCTAGGTTATGAATATACCTGCCTAAGGAGATGAACGACCAACCATGACATTGAAATCCACAAGAAAATTGAGTTGAAACTGCAAAAACCAACTTCAAACTATTTTTGAATTAGTCCATTAGGCAAAACAACAACATAAAACTATATCAATTGGGTAAAAATCTTTTATAAATAGTAATAAAATCAAAATTTACTATGTCATTTTCATTTTTACCCAAATAGTACAATTTGGACTAAAATACCTCCAGAATTCAAACGGCGATTGCAGGAGCAATAGGCAACGGAATCACACACCGTCTGGACTAGGTAACTCTTCATCCCATCCTCTTCAAATTCAATGGTTTACAATTTTGAATTAGGTTGTATTTTATTGGTTTTTAAGGGCGCAAATTGAGTTTTTCGGTATACGCAGGTTTATGCTAATATGGTGCATATACGACTAGATATACGCCCCTGTGTGAACTATAGGGGGCGTATATCAGGCCCTACCCGTGACTGTTCTTGGATAAACTGCGTATACGTGTGCAAAAGGGAAAAAAATAAGTTTCTAACTCAAAAATTGATTTGGTTTTTGCAGGATGGTGTTGGAGTGGAGGGAGAGAGAGCATGAGGTGGTAGATGCAGTAGTGGATAGGGATCTAGTGGCTCAAGTGGATTTAAAAAGATGTGGTTTATATAAGTTTCAGGCTCAAGTGATTCAGATAGAAATGTTGGTGGGCTATTGGGATCCAGATAGCAAGAGATTTATCCTTGATGGACAACCATTAAGGATTGAAGTAGAGGACATCTACTTCTTGATAGGACTTTCATGCCGAGGAGAGGTCGTGGGCCTCAAGTCACGTGGGGCAGTGAGTGGAATGAAGGTCAAAGAATACATCGAGGCCCACTGTGTTGCAGGGACTCCCATGGTGGGAAGTCAAATCCCTATCCGGGCTATAGGTAACCTCAGCCTAAAGATTATTGTGCTCATGCTTACCAGGATCATAGGATCGACCTCGTTGCATCAAGCATCGAGACCACTTATGTTTTACACACTAGAGTCTGCGAGACCCACCGTCTATGACTGGTGTACCTCACTGCTGACCAATATGAAAGGTCAATTGACAGAGTGCAAGCAGGGGGATAAGAAAAATTTTGGGTTTGCCTCTATCATTTGTAGCATATTTTTTGAGCGAGTCCCAAGTCTGGGACCTAGAGTGGAGATCATTCCTAGAGGACCACATGATCCGACTATGGCGCGATGGATCGAGGTCATGAGACGGAAGGGAGGAGGTGGCGACACCCTACAATGATGAATTTTTCTTCTGGTGGTAGAGACAGATCATAGATCTGGATGATTATCCCTATGTGGGAATTGATTTCAGAGGAGATCTTGATATGTCACTTCCACCAGGAGCCGCCTACGACGCCATAGGTAAATTGTTTTTTACATATTTCATTTTTTTGTATTTTTGTATTTAAGGGAACAAAAATGTTTTTGGATGGTGTTTTAAATATTAACTCGATACATGTGTGATTGCAGACGTGGGTCCGCAATGGCCAGAGAGATTCCTATGACATAGGCGGAGGCACCGGGGTGATGAGGTAGTTGGAGGATAAGCGGAGAGAGTCCTACATAATGTGCAGGGCAACTTGTCGCGTTTGACACAGAGGATTCCTATGGTTCAGGTGGAGGATCTACCTAAGGCCATGCAGAGGTAGCTTGTTGGTGTACCTAGAGCATGGGTATGACTCTTCCAGTGTCTCTCTAATGTCGTGGTTTTCTATCACGAGACTTATCCGGTCCCACAGGCATAGATGTCATGGGACATGTATATCATATGTATATGTATTTTGAGGGTTTTAGCCCCAATTTTGTAATATAAACACCGTATTTTTTGAAAATATATAAAGAGGGATCTTCAGATTTACTCATATCTTCCAATGTGTACATTGATTTAATGGCCTTCTTTGCTTTATTAATGTGACAAATGCCAATCTAAAACATAATTAGCGTAGGCATCAGATACATGATTAGAACTTCTAGGAATGTGAAAATATGTAATAAAATCAAATTGTCGTTCTAAAAGACGTACCCGTAAGAAACAACGGAGTAACATAGGATCATGCACATGGTAACGTTCGTTCAACTGACATACTACTAACTGAGAATCCAGGGGAACCTCTAGAGAGAGAATACCATGTGAGATAGAATCGCCCAACAGTTCTATGATGGTGCTATATTTGACCACATTATTCATGGATGGCCCTAGGCATACACCACCTGAAGACACCAGTAGACCCTCGAGTGAGTAAATCACCCAAGCAGCGGAAGCCAAGTTCCATGTATGACGAATGGCTCCGTCTACAAATCCTAGGTAGAACGAATACTCTGTTGACATCCTCCAACCAAAAGGGAAAACTTGCTAAGAAAGCCAAAGACAAAAAGAAAAAGATGTATATACACTAAATTTACATTAGTATACAAAGGGTTTCGCTCAAGCCTAGGGCTCAAGAGTAGTACCTTTTCAAGTAGAGCCCATTTCTGGGCTCAGCCAATTTATTCCCTTCATAGTCTTCCAATTCGTAGGCTTCTTTTTCTAGAACACGTCACACAATATAAGGACCGTGCCACATGGGTTTAAACTCGTCTACCCCTAGAGGTTCTTTGGCTTGGTCATACAAGAGGACCAAGTCACCCTTAGCAATGAGCATACAATCAAGGACAGACAGACTTATCATACTGAACCTTGACACATTTCTTGTTCACCTCGATAGCCGTAAAGGCGTCTCGACGCTGCTTGTCAAGACTCTCTAGGTGTACAAGGCATCGCCCTAAATCCGAAGTGTCAGGTAAGAGCTCGACTGGCAATTTTAGAGAAGGGATTTCGCATTCAACGAGAAGTATCAACTCCACACTGTGCACTAACTGAAAAGGGGAAAAACTGGTGGCAGTCTAGACCAAGGTTTGGTATGCCCAAAGCGCAGGATACAACATGATGTGCCAGTTGGAATTGCTCCGACTGACAATTTTTTGCAATATGGTCTTGAGAGACTTGTTAATGGCCTCTACTTTCCCATTTGTCTGGGGGTAATAAGGAGATGAATGACCATGTTTAAACCCCAGCTTAGACGCTAGTTCTACCATCATTTCATTTTGAAAGTGACTACATGATCAGTGACAATCTCACTCGGGATACCAAACTGGGTGATAATTTGGTTGAACACAAAGAAAGTTGTAGTCTTCCCATTGGATTTTATAGTAAGCATGGCTTCGGCCCACTTGGTAAAGTAGTCGACAACCATGATAATATGTTGATGCCCCCCAGCCAAAGTTGGCTTTCAATCGACGAAATCTACCCCCCACTTGGTGGAGGGACCGACGATAAGGACTGGGTGAAGAGGGGTTGAGTGTGAGCACATTTTTCGAGCGAACACCTGGCAGGGGTGACACTTATTAATCGCTTCAATGCAATCTTTAAAGATGGTGGGCTAGAAGTAACCAGCTCGCAGGATTTTTTGGGCTGTTGCAAGCCTGGATAGGTGACCACCACAAGCCCCTTTGTGGCAGTCATTTAGGACTAACTCAAATTCCTCGTGAGTTAAGCAATGACATAAGATACTATCTATTCCTCAACGATACAAACGGTTACCGACTGTGGTATACTTTTTGGCTTGGTATCTAACACGCCGTCAATCATCTCATGTGAGATGCTGAGTGAACTTCAAGGTTTGAAGATATAAAACAATGTCTCCATACTAGGGGTCAGACGATGAGACGAGGAAAATTTGTTCGTCTGCAAATAAATCGACATGGATAACATTCTCATCTAATCGTGGGAAATCAGATATTAACTTTGTGAAAACTAGTGATTTCTTGGACTTGGCCAAAGCAAAGTCGAGATCAAATTATTGTAAGATGACAATCCATTTATTATATTTCCCACCTATAATATGCCTAGTGAGGATGTATTGAAATGGATTAACATCAGCAACCACAGTAGTTTTTCAAAGAAATATATAGTGTCGTAAATGCTAGACTGTGTGAATGACATCCAAAGCTATCTTTTCGACATGGGAGTAATTAAGCTCAGGACCGACTAAATTCTAACTGAGATAGTAGATGATGTGCTGATGGAGCTCATCATCCTCTTGAACTAGAACCATACCAATCATCTCTTTGGAAACGACAATATATAACAAGCAATCTCTATTGTAATCAGGAGATTTTAGCAGAGGGGCCGATACCAAGGCTTTCTTTAAAGCATCAAAAGACTGTTGGGCTCACTCATCCTAGATAAACGGGTTGTCTTTCTTCAATAGGCGCATGAAATCCTTAGTGATATTGGCATAATTCACTATAAACTGACGTAGAAAGTTAGATTTCCCCTGTAAACCTTGAAGTTGTCTAATTGTGCGCAAGGGAGGCAATTGAAGTATTGCCTCAACCTTAAGAGGATCTACCATGATCCCGGTCTCAGAGACTAAGAATCCTAAGAGACGGCCAGACATAACACAAAAGATGCATTTGTGAGGGTTTAACTGAATTCTATAGTAACGACATCATTCAAAAACTAGTCGAAGGTGGGTAACATGATCCACTCTCTTGTGAGAGTGAGTAGCAAGATCATCAAGGTAAGCCTTGACTATGTGCTTGAGATCATGAAAAGAGAAATTCATGGCTCGTTGGAAGGTTGCTCCGACATTTTTCAGATCGAAAGGCATTTTCTGGTATGCAAAAGTGCCCCAAGGACATATAAATGCCGTCTTGTGTTGGTCCATGGGTTTGATCTGGATTTGGTTATATCTTGAAAATCTGTCCATAAAGGAAAATATTTCGCTTCCCACACACTCATCGAGAATCTGATCAATGAAAGGTGTGGGGAAGTTGTCTTTAGGAAAATCCTTGTTCAGGTCATGAAATTCCATACACATGTGGATGGTTCCTTGCTTTTTATTCACGGGAACGGGGTTGGATACCCATTCAGTCAAGGGAACTGGGTAGATAAAGCCAGCATTGAGTAGCTTCTCTACCTCTGCCTTACTAGCGGGGCCATCCCCAGGATTAACAAATCTAAGACGTTGTCCAACAGGTTTAGCATCCAGATAAGTCCTAATCTCATGTTCGACAATACGAGGGTCGATCCCTAGCATATCTTCATACGACCAAGCAAATACGTCTCAAAATTCTTTGAAGAGGTTGGTGTAGATCAGAATCTCTTCTGGCGAACAATCCGCACCTATATTTACGTTCTTAATCTTTCCAGGGGTACGAGAGATGTCGATTGAGACGATAGGAGAAATGCTCTCCATATTTCCTTCGACATAAATGCCATGTGTATCAAGTGGAACTACGGCGTGACCGACTATCTCCCTCAAGGTAGACCAAAAATCATCTTTCTCGATTCTTTCAAGACTTGGGAGAAAATAAGATCGATGATGCATATCATCCCAAGGTCTTTCAGAAAAATTCATGGCTTCAAGGATGGCTTTGTCCAAAGGCAAAGTCTCATCCAAGAAATCATGTGAACAAGATGACGAAGTGGCCCAGACGGGCCTAGTAATGGGATCCTCCTCGTCCATCTGTGAGGTAATAGGATTGGGATCGGCGGAAGAATCAAGGATAGCTTGATATGCAATCTCCATTGTCGATAGTGGCATAGCCATGCTAGCATGCAACTGTCCTTCAACCGACGAAGTCAGAGAAGCTAGGGTCCAAGAATCACTAAAATAGGAAGTGTGAAAAGGAATGGACCTCTTTGATGAAGCAGGCCTACTAGACATGGCGTAAACATGGTGAATCGGTGTCAAGAAGTAAAAAGTACCCATGAGGGAAGAATACATTCTGACACCGCTATTCTCAGTTGTCGGCTGAGAATTGTCGACCATAGAGATCAACGGTCCAACAGATGCATTCGGACTAGAGTATGCAAAGGATAATTGGTCTATCATCACGATCTCCCCCTGATGAGGAAAACAAAGTATGCAGAAGACAGACGATATGACAACGACCATAGCATAGGTCCAAGTGTGACCTAGTAACAGGTTATAATCGAGAGGTGCATCAACTACCTCTACCGTCTTCCCACCTAACTGGACCGGAAAGGCAGGGAGAATACCATGAGGGTAGAAGGAATGACAGTCGAATACGGTCAACATGGTCGACGAATTTGAAAGGGTTGGAGAACCGATGGCTTTCCAACAGACTAGGGACATCACACAAGTGGCAGTACCTTCATCAATGACTACTTGTTTGATGGTATATTTAGAATACTCCACATGGATTTGGAAAGCCACATGGTAGGGTAAGTGAGGCTTCACATCTGTGACATCAAACTTGATGGTTTTTGAGCCACTAGGTTCTAGAGCTCCTAAGGTAGAGAGTAAGGCATTCCTTTGTGAGGGACAGGTCTGGAGTACCTCCAAAGCCAACATCGTGCAAGGGGTTTGGCCCAAATCCTCAACAATAGAGTAGCTTTGGGCGTCTCTAGCATTAGGGTTGTGGGTAGAGCGCTTGAGTACTCCTTTAGGAATATGGGGCGGTGGCTCTGGTTTCTCGATCTGTAAGTTTGTATCCAGGGGTGGAGGAGGAGATTCTAGGCTAGTACTAGCTTTTAAAGAGCCATAATCACGAGAGCGGGTGGCTATATCAATCTTTGCGTCGACCATATTCATACAAACACGGTCTCCATCTTGTGGTGGTGGGTTTTGATTCCCACCAGATGCATTTTCGGCATTCGAAGAACTTGAGGCTAGGTGTTGGTTGTGTGGGAATGGATTCGTCAGTATAGCGGGCAGTAGATTTAAAAGCCTCACAACCTCCATAAGTTTGGGGCGTAAGTGTGAAAGGTGATCATCAGTACAAAGTTTACAAGGAAACTTAACCTTACACTTCTCTTTCTTTCCCTCTCCAGCATTATCATTATGTTTCCCATTATCATTCTTGTCCTTGGGTTTATTGTTATTATTCTTCCCACCCTTATGATTATTTCAACCTTTTCTTTTATTCCCATCTAGTTGTTGGTCACCATTTGGGTTTTTCGACGATTGCACGGAATGTACATCAGTCGATTGGATGAGTTTGGAGGATCCATATGAATTTGGTCCTCCGATAGACTTCATTGCCAAGTCTGTGGGTTTTACATTAGCGGACCCATCAATGCCATCGACATGAGGCCTAGGTTTTTGTCTAGGATCATGATTTTACTGCGGTGCATCAGGAAGAAGGTGGTATAACATCCCAGAGTGAGCATATATAAGATCGAACTGTTGGGCTCTAAAAATAGCTTCTTCCTCACTAAAGACCTCGAAAGTAGCAACGTCCTTTGAAATAGGAGCGTGCAAAGACTTTAAAAACCATTCTAAAAGAAAGGTCGGGGGTATGGGAGTCTTAACTAACCATCTTCGCCTACGCCATTCCTAGATATGGTCTGAAATATGAGTGTCGGTACACTGGCGTAAAGTTGACAAAAGTTCAAAACTAGCATCGTAACGAATGGGTAGTTGAAAATGGTTAAGAAAGCATAGCACTAACTATTGAAAAGATCCATATGTCCTCCTAGGTAGCTCAATATACCATTGTGACACAATCCCGATAAGAGTCCGCTGAAACAATTGTAATCTAATAGAATCGTGATTCAAATAATTCGATGAGCACCAAAGGTGAAAGGTAGTGATGTGATCACCAGGGTCCTCGCCATTCTTACCCTCAAACTTTGGAATGTCTGACGGAAGCTTGGTGGGGACAGGGGGCCATGAGGGATCATGACTCATCGGGTCATTCATTAGTTTAGATAAATTTGGCAAATTAAGCATGGCCAGAAAGGGAATACAGGGTTGCGACACCTGACCCCATCCTCCCACGAAATATTGTGCGTTAGGAGTTGCATTTCATCCAAGATTCTAGTGGGGACCAAAACCTTATCCGAAATTATAAGACCCTCCTTCGGGCTGATTCATAAAATATGGATTGGGCATCATTCTAGCAGGAATGTTCTGATAAGGATTATTAAAATTGCCCCCAGTTGGATTAGATCTAGGATGAAGGTTGTTGAAACTTCCCCCACCTAGATTAGATCCAGGTTGGGGGGTGCCCAAAGTGTAAGACTGACCTCCTCCAGGTGGGAACCCGGAGGATTGAAGTGGATTCATCATGCCAAAAGTATTGGTCAGAATCGGCACCGAGGGGATAGGGATATAGGGCGAAACTTGTCCGCCATTTGGGTTGTTCCATCCAGCCGTAGAAGGATTAGACCTGGGGTTAAGAATAGGTATGCTTCCTACATTAGGATTCACTTGGGGAATATGAGAAACACCAAACGGGAAGGGAGTGTAAGGAGGTGTAGTGCCCCCAAGTCCAAGGCTAGCGTTCTGGCCAACAGCTGGGATGGCAGTTGAAAACTGCGAGGTGAAGTTAGGCATACCATAAGAAAATGGACTAGAATCCATGGGGATGGTCTGAACATTGTAACTCAGTGAGTTGCCAAAACCTCCAAAAGGGTTTATGGCAAGAGATGTAGCATTAACTACAGGCCGAGCCAGTGTACTGGTGTCGAAGGGGTGCCATTAACCATAGTGGGATTAGGAGTCGAAGAACTCCTAGTGTTTTGAAGACTAGACTCGATACTCATCCTCATGGGACCACAAGTCTGAAAAGTGGATGTGTGTGTACCACTATTGATAACTCTACACCTTTTAGAAGGCAATAACTCGAAAAATGGTGGTAACTGTAACAGCCGACTGGACCTGCGAGGAATATGGTTTGATGCCACAATGACTTATGACTCTCCAACAAATAAAAATATATCCTAAGGCCAACTAGTATTCAAAGAGCATACCAAAAAGTCAAACGGCCAATATGCATGCAAACGGGCTAAAGTGGCTGAGTGGCCTCCCTCACTAGAGAAGGTATGTATCATCTAAGAGGGACTTGAGACTCCCTGCTAAATTTTGGAGGTAACAGAATTAGTTATAGGGGCCCTCATAGGCTTAACAACCAGTCAATCAAATCCCCCCAGAGAGGTAATCCTCCATAAAGGTTGTGTGTTGTTTGACCCCTATATGACTCAGGGTACAAGCAGAATAACCTCTACAAGTAACTTATGAGATACCTAAGGTAAGAAACTAATAAACCACTATATAATCAATGCACAGGCGAGCACTCGTAAGTCCAGATCACCATATGGGTAGGGTAGCAAAGCCCGAAACCTTGAAAGTACCATCTCCCATAGAGGTATGGGCACTAGCAAGATCCCCAAATATGAATAAATCCATAGAAATATCTCTGACGCTAGGTGAGTATCTAGGGGTTACCCCTTCAACTTACTTTGCGCGACCTCGTGATTAACTCCGGTGTGAGCGGAGCCTCCTGATATTACCAATTATACAATGGACTTCTCAACTCCCTTTCTTAGACACATATGTTGATTTAATTGCCTTGGAGAAGTTTACTCACAAATTCCTATTCCAAGGCACTAAATCCTAGTCTAGTTTGTGCACCCTAGAAAATAAAATCGTTATTAATCAATTTTAGTTTAAAGCGTAAATTTTATTGGCCATGGTTACTCAAAAAGGTATGGAAGTGAAACTCATGATGTTATGACTCTGTAAGAAAATAAATATAGATATAATGCAAAGCCTAACTTTAACTTTTTAGTGAATGATATGCTTAATAAAATAGTGCAATTTTCAATTTCAACTCTGCAATTCAGAAGTAAAATGAAATCTTTCGCTAAATGTGCTAAGCTAATGATAAAGATTCAAAGACAAAAATGCCAACCAATGTAAAATGCCTATTTTTTGTATTTTCAATATTCTAAAAAAGAAAATGCATGGACTGATAAGCAACCTGATCTATAAATTCCACTGTATATAAAAAAAGTAACCCAAGTAGAATACCAAGCAGCCAAGCAAACAGCCCAGAAACCAAGGAAAAATTAAAAATCGAAAACAAAGAGAAAGACTACGCCCAAAAATTCAACTCCCAACAGGCTTCCTGTCATCCCAGATAATCTCAACAGGCACTACAGAGACCCAAGAAGGCTCAGTAATCCTCAAAACCTACCCAACAGTCACTAAACCAAGAAAACAAGTAAGGGGAAGTGGTATACGCAATTGTTCAGGATAATAGAGCATATATACGCTTCTTGTAGTGAGACAACACGCGTGTATACGCGACTGTCAGGGAAAAATGAGTGTATATTCTTTAAAACAAGGCCAGGAAAGGGTAAAAGGATGAAAACTCAGACCCAGAGTGAACAGAATCTGTCCAACAGTGATACGACAAGAAACACAAAGGAAAAAGAGCAATGTAAGAAGAAAAAGTACTTTGACCCTTAGAAGGAAGATCTCTCCCCAGTGGAGTCACCATTTCTGTTACAAGGGAAAAACTCTCTATGGCCAAGGGTAAACCACAACAGACAGGTATGACTGCAAAAATCAACTCAATTCCAACATATGCTATATACCAATGTGTAATATAAGAAAGAGGCCTACCTTGATCCAACGTTTGATGATGTTCCACCATTGAGCACTTTGACCCAAAGCTTTATACCTACAAGAAGTTCTCAACAAACAAGCAACACAAGCATATAGTGATAATAAAAATGGGTTAGCACATTAGATAGCATAATCCATTAATAAACATTACAAACATGCCCATGGATAATAATCATATATTTGCAAGATACCAATAAGACGGGAAAGGAGTATTTCTATTAATAATTGATCAGCAGAAGTGACAACATTACAGATTTTCATGTCAGCACGGTTCAAAACCAAGAAACCAAGTTCCTTCCAGCTAGGTCTCCACCACTTTAGTCCTCCACCAAAGGCAATCTCATAGGAAAGAGGCAATGAGGTCCTCTCAACAATAAGGGAAGAGCTTGGGGGAAGAATATTGTGTTTAGACTTGCGGGACAAAGGGATGAAGACTCAATATGAAGTAATTTCTCCAGAGTAACTTTTCTCTAAAAGTTGAATTCTTTCTCCGCTTTTCCATATATTGAAATTGTGCTCTTATAGCCTTTAGAATGCAACTGAAGGACTGATTTGGAACGTGTCCAGTATATGGAAGGCCAAGGATCGGAGATCTCTTGTCGTGACATGGAAACCCGACTTCATTTTGTATTTCTGGCACAAATCCCGATATACACGAGCTGTAGTGGAGCAACAAGCGTATACGCATCTTGCAAAGCAGTTAGGGAGCATATATGTGGAAAATATATATATTTTTAGCTCTGGATTCATCAAAAAGGGATGATAAGTCTACATAGGGAAATGGAAAAAGGCCCTCTGTGCAAGATAGCAATGGTGAGGCAAATCTTGCTATAACACCATGCACATAAGGTGTGCCTCAAGCATGTACCAATGTCTCAACAAGATACCAAATACATGCCTCAAGCATGAACAATAACATCACCAATGTATAACATGCATATTACCATAACTTTAATCCTGTAGCTAACCTGATACACAGATTTTAGACCTATATCTCTTCCTTAGCTTCAACAACTTGGTACTAGCATCCTCCCCTAGATTTGTCTTAGCCTCATGGGACCAAGATGATTTTCACATGGGGGTGCCTTG
>JZKD02S0087150.1:11993-25041 GCA_000966675.3 Picea glauca | reverse complement strand
GAGTTCAAATTTAGTTACATAATTATTAAACAGTTGTTTTAAGGTATCTATATATATAATTTATTCTTTTTGATACTTAATATTATTATTGCAAATGATGGTTAAGATGATTATATATGGACCTTATTTAAGGGTGTTGTTTACCTGTTTTATGTTTTGATTTTTATCAAAATTTTATGTCTTTTATTACAATTTTATGTTGTTTAAATTATTTTTCTAAATATAGTAATGGATTCAGCTTGCTAAAAAAACCCTCGACACTCAGATTATAGAGAAGTAAACACTCCAATATGAAAATTCAATAACTTCTTGCTGAATTTTAGGAAAATATCTTAGAAAACTATTAAAAAAAAAGGTAGAAAGTTTAGACTACAACTTATTTAAGGGATAAGTATAATAATTAAAATGATCATAGATAGATTTATTTAAGAGACAAGTATAATAATTAAAATGATTATAAATGGAATGTATTTAAGAGATAAGTACAATTATGTTGATAGGTATATATTTTTTGAAAATAATTATATTAAACGTGATTCTAATTTTTGATGGGCTTTTTGTAAACAAGATTTGATAAGAAAAACAAAGAAAGATTTGATAAAAACCAAATATTCTTCATCATCCTCATAAATGCAAGGCATATACTTAACACAATAACTTGATCATATTTCAAAATCTAATTTTTGATGAGCTTTTTGTAAACAAGATTTGATAAGAAAAACAAAGAAAGATCTGATAAAAACCAAATATTCTTCATCATCCTCATAAACGCAAGGCATATACTAAACACAATAACTTGATCATATTTCAAAATCTAGTAGTTAGTCATTATTGCACATTATTAACAATAATTAACTCAATTAAATTAGATTTCCTTCTAGAAATTTTGTATCCTTGGTGGGATGGTGTTTCAGTGGTGAAATGTCAAGTGTCGAGGGTGTCAAGAGATGGTGTTTCGGTGGTTGAATGCCAAGCAATGGGGATACATGATCTGTGCACCATCGCGAATACAATTATCCTACGCATCGACCATTCTGTTAATTGGCCACTCTCTTCCATGTTAAGAGGGTTTTGACAAAGTATTATTTGTTTGAAATTCAATGATGGCTAAAAAGGACAAAACCACTTCCCTATTGTCCCCTCTTATAATGACATTTTTTCAGTAATTTGAGTATTGTGACGGTGAAAATATAGGTCTCTGCAATTCAATTTTGTATTGAGTATTTTGAGGGTGTAGAATGCAGTCTCTGAATTTCATTCAATCATCAAAATTTTGGAAATGATGTCTGAGGAGAACCATCAACACTACCATCACTTCCACCAAGACAATGAAGAGGAGAAGCATAACTTGATGCCATCGAATAAGGCACTGAAAGAGGAGAATAAGTGTATGCAAATGGAGCATTTAGGGGAATTTGAAGAAATTACACCTTAAACGTTTGCACAGGTACTATATATATTTTATTCCTTAATTATATTATTTTTATTGATCCAATATTGATGGTGTTGTGAATTCTGATTTCTTGTAATTTGTGGGAAATCAATATACTAGAAATGATCCATCTTAACCTTAGGTGTAGATCGAAAGATGATCCATCTTAACCACAGGTGTAGATCAAAATATTTTTGCATGTACAATGAATGCATATGTTAATGTAATATTGTGTGTATACAATATGAAAATCACCAAGAAAAAAATCCATAGAATGCCCATGGGCACTAGAATGAGGAGTAGATTGCAACAATAGTTGCAGTGGGAACATGGGGCTAATTCTTCCACCCACATCATAAGAAGAAGGAATCTAAAAAGGAAGTACAATAAAATCATGGCAAAAAATATCACCACCACTTCTAGGTGTCCACTTTCGGTGCATAAAGAATTTAATGCATATATAATTTAGTGATATTGATCACTGATTTGATTTTAACGTTCTTTGTTCTTGGATCATTTTGTGATTCTCGTAAATGTTTTATTGTGCATGATTAATAATATCATGTAACTATCCATATTAATGTGAATATAGAGATTGTGATTCATACAACACCATTTCAAAAGTTTGCAACTTTAGGATTAAGGTTTTTATCAAGTATGAACAAATTAAATACAATGTTAAATTAGATGCGGCCCAAAATACGTTATATAATGCAAAATGTATAATAGATTTGACTTGAATTACTTCTTATACTATTATGGCATATCAACATTCATAGCCACATATCCACGAGTCAGGTGGTTGTGATAATAATTATGCTAAGACATTTTTAAGGAAGAGATTTTCCCTAAAATTAAATTTGGTAGTGCATCGGGTAAACCAATTATCTCTCCCTCTATTGTATGTTTTAACTTTAGACTTATTCCTCTTGCAATATCTTCTTCATCTTATAATTATGCCTCTCTATTTGATTGTTGAATGGTGAAAGATCTACCATGGCGTTCATGGTTTCCCTGGCACTTGTAGATTTCTACTCTGACTTACTGTCACTTAACCTTTGACCACCTTTCTTCATGACTTCGACTGGTAGCCACCCATATCCACCTTTCCACTCTGCTCGCACTTTACCCATCTTTTTTTTACACAATCTTTGTATTTTTTTATCACACTGAATCTCTTGAATTCTATCTGACACATTGAAACACATATCTCCCTTCAGACTCTGGCTTTATCCCTCTGAACCGGATTTCATGCTCTCCTACTCACACTATTATTAACTCCTTTACTCTACCACACACTACTACACGACAAAGGGTTTTTTTTTCCTCGAGATACACTCAGATGTAGAGGGATGTCAGCGCACTAATTAGCACTGCTGATGAGGCCCTCTGGAACAGTGAGGAACTCTTCTCATCGACAGACGAACTTGAAAGACTCACTCACACTCCCTCCCTTCATTCTCATATCTCACCTCATATTTTCTCCTCCTCACCCTCTTTGTCGGCCTTCCTAGTCCCACCTTCATACCCACATCCAACTAACACACAAACCAAGCCTCATACCTATCCACCGTCTTCGGTTTCCTCACATAGCCAGCCACTCTCCTCAACACAGACACAGACATTTCATGCTCCTCTTTTCCACACTCTGACTGATACTTTTGTTCCCCATACTCACCATGGGGAAAACGTTCTCAAGTCACAGTTGAGTCCTCTAGGGTTGCTACAGTACAAACGCCCTTTTGTAGCTATCCACGCTGACAACATCACTATGCAGCACATACCATGGGTACCAAAAAAAAAACAATAGAAAAATGGTATTGGGTAGTGACATTGGACTTGAGGAATCTGTCTCCTTAAGCCTCTGCACTTTAGTGGGAAAAATATCTTATAAACCCCTTTGTCGTTTTGATCTAACAGAGTGGATACACACTACTTGGAGGCCTATCCTAGGTTACGCCACGGAGATCACACACCTAACTCAAGGATATCGTAGCTTCAAGTTCAAGACACCAAAGGACACTACAACTATTTTGGAGAGGCTCTGGAATCTGGACAACGACAGTCTCATGCTAAAAAGATGCAGGATTAGTTTCGACCCTACACATGAATATTTTCGCCTGAGGCACTTCTGGGTTCCTCTTCATGGACTTCCTTTCCATCTCTAGAACCAGAAAACACTTGAAGCTAGAGGAAACACCCTTGGCAATTTCATTTGCATGGACTTACAATCTCTCTCGAGCCCGAACAAGAAGATGGGAAATGTATTGGTCGAGATAGACATTCATGATGTTTTTCTTGAATGCATCGACATTGAATGGAGAGGAAAACAGTTTCGGTAGAGCCTGGACTACTTGGGTATCCCATTCAAGTGCACACTTTGTAGGAGAACGAGTCACCTTAGAAATGCCTATCCGGGTCATCTCTTTGAGGAACAAATCAAGGGAACATTGCTTGAACACTCTACCTAGATGGACTCTCCTATTATGAACTCACATCCTACTTATCCTGGTCTACTAGACTACAAATATTGAGAGGCCTCGGACTCAATCACAGGTAAGCTCAAATCCATCTGTCCCTCTCTCTATTACTCGTTGTCTTCCTGGGAGTTAGACTTTCTGGAAACTACCAGGCCTGTGGTTTTAGGCTCCTCCCCTCCCCGGTCGGACCCTTCTACTAATCTGCATTTCGATAAATCCCCCCTCCCTCCTCCCATCACAAAACCTGCAAATCCTCCACATCAAACTCACAACTCTCCCCCTACCTCCTTATCATCTTGCGCCCAACCATTACACTCGCCTACTATGCTTCCAACAACCATACTCTCCACCTCGACCTCCCTTACTCTTGAACCATCGACCTGTTCCCTTCTTTGGACCCCTACCCTAAGTGACACACCCTTTGTCTCCCTCCATCCGACACACCTTGAACCATCGAGCCTAAAAACTGCTTTACATGTGCAAGGAAAGACACATTGTGAGGCAGAATCCAGTTGTACACAACCAGGTGAAAACATTCTCTGTGAAGTGTTGGAAACTCTACTTCCATCATATAAATAAGTTCATTCACCCTCTTCTCTACCTATCTACTTGGGGAAGTCGGTACACACACCAAATCTCGTGAATGGAATCCTGGGACAAAGGGCACTCACAGGACTGGACCAGGAATTAGCACACACCTGGTCTAGAGGGATTGCTTATGAACACTCTCCAATTAAGACTAGAAGTGATCTCCACAAAGAGGGTCCTTCATCATCGACAACTCCAGCTACATAACCACAACAATTTGACATTGGGGTGCTTAGAGGCATGAAATACATAGTGAGATCCAAATAATGATTTTGCTCTCCCTCAATATCAGAGGGGTGGGGGGACCCATTAAATCATCTACTTTCAAAAGACTTCTCAATCGGACCTCACTTGATATTATTTTCCTTCAAGAAAACTTGCTCGATGGACAGAAAGTGCGATCCTTTCTAAACAAACTTTGACAAGATTGGCATACTTTCTCTGTAAATTCACTAGGAAACTCTGGGGGTTTATTAGCCTCATGGGACCCTTCTCTTTCTGCATTAAATCTCTCACTGTGTTGTGGTGGCATTCTGTTGAATGGATCTTGCCTCTAGAACAATCTTCATATCAGCCTTCTTAATACTTATGGGCACTATCAAAACAGAAACACTTATGGGTTAATGTGGAGTCTTATGGTATGCTTGACCAACCGAATTCAATCATGGCTAGGGATTTGAATCTTACCACAAACTCCAGTGAAATATGGGGAGCGACCACCAACCAATATCCTCTGGCCGATTTTTTCATCACCCTTTTCCAAAGGCATGAACGGATAGACTTTCTCCTAGAAGTGTTGAGACCAACATGGCACAATGGCAGAGTGGGTTCAGAGACAATTGAAAAACTCCTTGATCGATTTATCATTTCTGAAAGCCTTGTTACTGCAGACGACAGACTTAGAACCTGGGTGGACACACCTTACCTTTCATACCAGGCACTAATTCTTCTACAATTTGGCTCCCCTGTGGTGCGCATTGCCTATCCGTTCAAACTGAACTCTAGCTGGCTTCTTGATACAAAATTTTCTACTATAGTTCATGATGTCTAGAATGACCCTATCTTCCAGTGCAAATTGGGAATTCAACAATGTTTTACTTGGAAATTAAAACAACTTAAAATTTGTATGGAAATATGGGTCGCGGACCGTAAAATATGCATGCATCAGAAATTATCTGAGCTAGAATATAAACTTCAAGATTTACATTAGAACGACTCTAGGATTGGGCACTTAGAGGACTTGCTCCACCAAACCAAGCAACTAGAATTCGAGAGAAATAGGATTTTGTTGGCCGATGAGGCTCTTTGGCGACAAAGAAGTAGAGAAACCTAGATCAAATGCGGTGACCTTAATAATAAATTCTTCCATTGTTTTTCCAGTGCATCCAGGAACAAAAAACACATATGGGACATAATTGATGACACTAGTACTAGACTTAGTGGATAGATTTCCATCAAGACAACAACCTCCATTTTTTTTAATTCTTTCTATGCAGCTAGACCTCAAACCCTTCCACATCATCAAGCACACGTAGTTGTGGCTCAGCTCTATCATCAGTCTATCAAAAAAGAAGATTCATCACTATTGGACAAGCCCTGCACTTTACAGGAGGTATTGGCTGCTCTAAAATCTTTCCAAAAAGATAAAATCTCGGGCCCATACGACTGAACTATCGAGTTCTACTTACAATTTTTCGATCTTGTGGGGACTGAACTACTGGAAGTTGTAGAAGATTCCATACTTCATGGTAAGATTACTGGAGCTATAAATTCTACTTTTTTGACACTAATGTTAAAACTAATATCTTGACCACCTTCGGAGATTATAGACCGATCTCTCTTTGTAATCTCTGCTACAAGCTTATCACAAAGATCATTGCTACAAGAATCAAACCCATACTCTCACACACACCGTCTGATGAACAACTTGGCTTTTTAAAGGGCCGTCAAATTCTAGATGACATTGGAACTGCACAAGAATGCCTCCATAGCATCAGTCACAAAAACACTTGTGCCCTTATACTCAAGCTAGATCTAAAAAGGGCTTTCGATTGTATAGAATGGGATTTTCTCAGACTTATTTTAACCCAGATGGGCTTCAGTCTTTCCACCATTAATTGGATTATGTGTTGTGTCACTAGTGCTACATTTGTTGTCCCAGTTAATGGTGAGCCATCTAATGTTTTCCATAGGCTTGAGGCAGGGATGCTCTCTCTCCCCACTTCTCTTCATTTGTGTCATCGAAGGCTTAAACCTCCTCCTCAAAAAAATCCAAGCAAAGGGAAAAATAGAAGGGATCAAAGTCTCCAGGTTGATCAAAAATCTTCATCTACTCTTCGTTGATGACATCCTCATAATTTCCAAAGACTGCCCACATGAATGGAGGGGAAATGGAGGGGAATTTATGGTCTACTAAAGACTTTATGCTGCGCTACTGGCCTTATTATCAATTGGTCAAAATCAACCCTACATTTTGCCAACATACAAGAACAGGTTTTGGTACAACTGAAGGGCATCTTCCGACATACTTTATTACACCTCTCACATGGACTCCATTATCTTGGCTACTTCATCAAAGTCGATCACTACAAGAACACAGACTGGGACTGGCTTATATCAAAGGTGGAGAAAAAAATAAGGCACTAGTGCAATAGATGGCTCTCTATTGGAGGCTGATATACTCTCATCAAGGTTTCCCTCGAAGGACAACCGGTCTATTGGATGGCACATGTTGCTATATCCATATCGGTCCTGAATAAGCTGAGAAAAATTATCTATAACTTCCTTTGGTCGGGCAACAAGGATCAACGCAAATTGCACCTCTACAATTGGAAAAATCTGGCTACTCCAAAAACTTTGGGTGGATGGGGCTTTAAAAATATCTTCATTTTAATACAGCCAATTCGCTCTAGCGCGCATTGACTACCAATGGAATATGGAGCACTGTAATAAAAGATAAATATTTTCCATACTCCTTTGCTGCCTCTTAGCTTCGCATTGGATCTCCTCACTCCGGCATTGCATCACATACTTGGAGGAATTTAGTAAAAGATGTGCCCTGCATTCAAAACTCGATTTGCTAAAAGCCAAGATCTGGAGAATCTATAGTTATTGGAAAAGACAGAATTTCTGGACTCAGAAACGCATCATTTCTTGGCCCAGAGTTGATTGATCATCTGCATCATAATAATATACATTTCCTTTTCCAGGCAGCGCTCTATGACCAATTCAATCACCCGACAGGTAGCTGGAGATCGGATCAAGACTTAGCACTAGCGCCCGAGTTGATTGGGGAGTGGGATTGTTTCTGCACCAAACTCAATTGAGAAGGCATCAAACTACAAAATCGATGGAGGATCATCTCGTATGGGTTGGCACAGACAATTCGGGTCTTGTTTCTGTTAGACGAATAAGTTGAGCGATTTGCTCCGCGATTTTCTCCTTTGATTCCCTTTAGTTAACTGTCAATTTGTTAGGTTTCTTGTTTTCATCACTGAGTGAGCTGTTAGTCGCTTCGTTATTTACGAAGCATTTCCATGCATGTAATTCCTTTATATATCAATTCAATAATGAGATCCGTGTGGTGTTTTGTGCTATTCTGTTCTGCAGTTCTTGGTAAATTCGTTTTCTATTTTCTCTGTTCTATCAATTCGTTTTTCTGTGGCTGCAGATTTGTTTTCAGTTTCTGAACAAAGCTTATACACAGAAATCATCAATTCGCTTGGGCACAACAAAATTAGTGGCTGGCGTTTACATTTCTGGACTTTGAAGCTTCCACTCAAGATCAAATTATTCAACTCGTTAGCAAATGAAAACAAAATCCCCACCTGGGATAACCTCCAACGGAAAGGGTGGACTGGAGCCAACATTTTCCAGCTCTATCATAAAGATGTTGAATCAGTACAACACCTCTTCATACAATGTTGTTTCATGCGCCAGGTTTGGAATAAGATTTCTCTTGATCTTCACATATCCATAGTCTGGAATGGCGCCACATTATCATATTGCCTTGCTCATTGGATTTCCCATGAGCATAACTACAATCTTCTACTTTCGATCAATTGGTTCATTATGGCCAGGAACAGTTTGATCTTCAAAAATTATTCATATATTGTTGACACTGTCGCATACAAAACCCTTGGCTTGCTTCATCTATGGAAAGACACTCATCCAACCATTGGGGCAAAAAAGATTCTCATCAGCCCACACATCTCAGAGGATATAACCACAGGCTAATTTGATGGTGCAGAGCGGAAATATAAGTGGGGCAGGAGGTCCGATAAGATTAACTAAACACAACATATATAGATGGACTTTCAGCTGTGGCCAGGGCACAAATACAAGGGTTGAGCTCCTGGGCACCTCGGCTACTCTCCACCTGGCTTCAAGTCTAAACATTGAATATCTTCAACTGGTCGGTGACTCCAAAGTGATCATTGACTGGTTGAATCAAACCGACATGCTACATTCGATTGCACTCCTGGCTTGGATGGACCAAATCAGATCACTTCAACGTCTTTTTAAAAAACTCGTCTTCTCTCACGCCTCCTGTGAATACAATTGGGAAGCGATCCTACTATCAAAGATAGCTCTAGAAAAAAACAACAGGCTTGGTTACTTTCAACCAATGGTTGGATGGCCAATAGGGCCCCACTCATGTTATTAAAATCTTTTAGGTCCTGAGGCATTAGCTACTGTCTGCATGCTCAATTTTACAGTTTCTTTCTTTCTAGTCTCCTCCTCATTTTTTTTAATCAAATATTCCACTTGTAATCTGATATTTCCCTCCTTCTAATGTGATCTATCTTCTTACATATTTGGTTGGCAGTCTACATGTAGGCAAAAGAAGCACTTCATCTTTTGTTCTTTCTTAACTTTCTCCACCTTCTGATGTATTCTGATGAAAACACATTATATTGATATAATATAATTGAGCAATTTTTTCTACTGTAAAAAAAATCAAAAAAATAAAAAATCTCGTCCATTAGTGAGAATATCGTAAATGTCCATTTTCCATTTATTCTCTATATGGTCCACGTAGAATCTTAACTAGAGGCCCACCTCATTCCACCATCTCTCTCACACAAATCTTGCAACTGTTCCATCAACCGTCACACTGTAATCTTGAAACTATTCCCGCCAGATAGGCAGGAGGAAGGGAGACCGAACTGCTACCATACGTCTCTAGCGACTGCATATTCATCAGATGGACAGAAACCCTTTTGCACAGTGAAAGCGCTCTCCATCTCTTCACTGACCGACTTATCATCTCCGACACATATCACATCGATTGCCTGTCGATCTCTTGTCGAGGGTTTCCTATCGAATCTCTGACTCTCAACATCCTCTCTTCATCTTGGTGAGTTTGATATCCGTAATCCTTACAGAGAAGCTCCCTTCCATGATCCTCCGACACTCTTCCTTCTCCACCTGTAGCTGTTGTCCATGTGTACCTTTGTGCACCACTACTCTTTCGCTTCATTCACTGTCTTGTTGCACCGCCTTTTCCTCCATGATTTGGTGGCTGAGAATGGTTTGGAAGAGGCTGTATCGGCTGATAAGGGTCCAGAATTCTCTTCCAAAGGATAGAGGTGATGCATAAAGGGGATGAAGGAGGTGGAGGTGCCTCGCGAATGGGTTCTGGAAGGAGTCATGAATGGAGTCACATATCCGAGAAAAAAATATGTATTCGGCTACTATAGTGGAAAAGAATAAAATTGGCCCTTTCGTCTCTCCTCTCTTGGATCAATGAGATTTAGCTCAACATCCCTTCCTACTCTTCTCCCTTGGATCGGAAAAATTTAGTTCAATTTCAGTGAAGGACGGATTTGTATTTTCCCTCCGAGTAGTGGTTATTTAACCTTTTTTTTTTCTTTTGAACGGGATAATGAGGGGAGCCTTGGCTATATGAAAGTTCAGATACGGTTCTTCTGGATTGGAATGAATAGTTTAACTTGATCTTGGCTCCAAGTCGCACCGGTCTCTTCACGTTTGCCTCCCGATATTCCACTTGACTTTTGGATTCCTCAAGTTCTCCACGCGATAGGGGAGTCTCTTGAATGTTTCCAACACTCGCATAATAAACCCTAAACCTGGAAGGGGTACCAACACTTGTAATGAATAGTTTAACTTGATCTTGGCTTCAAGTCCCACCGGTCTCTTCACTTTTTCCTCCCGGTATAAAATCTTTACCTATTATATAAGGTTTTGGATTTTGTAGATCTTACATGTTAAAATATGACAACAATAAATTAAAAGAGAATGTAATAACTAAAATTTTCTTATGTATTCTATGTTATAGCGAAAATTTGAAGATTTCTTTTTTAGGAAGAAAATCTCTAGGATGGGTGCTTGGATATCAAAAGTAATGATCCAAATGCTTAAATTATCATAAAAGAATAGAAGTACATACCATGTACAACTTGAAAATAGGAAGAAATAATGAAATTGACTTCTCTCAGGTGACGTAGCACCTCGAAGCCATCAAAGCAAAGCCACATTTCATTTCATTAAATCAATGAGGAGTACAATATATAGTTTAGACGGTTGGAACCAACCTCTAACTAAATCGCAACTAATCTCCATTATTTCTAAGTCTCCCCTTTAATGGAGAAATGATTGACATCCACACCTAACATTTCCCTAAAAAATTCAAATTTAGGCTTGGTGAAAATATCAACAACATTTTTACTAGTATTACAATACATTAAAGCAATGTCATTCATCTTTTCTCGAACAAAATGAAACTGAGTATCAACATGCTTTGTCCTTGAATGATAAAATGTATTATTTTCCAACTTGATTGAGCTCTAGTTATCACATTTGATTATTGTATCTTTCCTTTGTTCTTCTCCAACATCTTGAAGTAGTCTTCTCAACCAAACAACTTCACAAGTAGCTGCACACAATGCTTTATATTCTGCCTCAGTGGATGAGAAAGATACAATAGGTTGCTTCTTACTTCTCCATGAAACAATTCCAGATCTAATGCCAAAGTCATAACCTATAGTAGATATCTGATCATCTAGATTGTCAGCCCAGTCTGAATCTGAGTAACTTGTCCGCTCAACATCGAATGAATCAGTATATTTAATACCATAATAATTTGTGCCTTTGAGATACCTGAGTACGCCTTTCGCTGCATTCCAATGGTTTTTTAGAGGTTTTTCCATAAACTGACTTAACACACTAGAAAAATATGCTATGTCAGGTATGTTTATAGTGAGATAATTCAAGATTCCCGCCATTTGTCTATATATTGTACCATTTACCTCCTTTGAACCATCGTCACAGTAAAGTTTCATGTTCTGTTGCATTGGAACATAAGAAACTTTACATTGATCCATTTTAAACTTCTTAAGTACTTCTCTGACATATTTACCTTGAGACACAAAGTTTTGACCAAAATTTCTCCAAACTTCAAGACCTAGGAAGTAATGTAACTCACCAAGATATTTCATTTCAAATACCTATGACATCTGCTTCTTAATTCCACTAATCAATTTTTTTGAATTTCATGTAATAATTAAATCGTCAACATATAAGGAAATCAATACAACATGCCCCTTTTCATCAAACTTGGTATACATATTTGAATCACTTTTGCTCCTCTTAAAACCATGTTGAAGAAAGAAAGAATCTATCTTCTCATACCATGACCTAGGTGCATGTTTCAGTCCATACAATGCTCTCTTTAATTTACACTAAATTTTCCCGACCACTTTTCACAAACCCCTCTGGTTGAGTAAGGTAAACCTCTTCCTTTAACTCACCACTCAGAAAAGAAGATTTTACATCTAATTGGCGAAGCTTCCAATCGTACTTTGTAGCTAATGCAATTAACAATCTTATAATATTTAATTTAGCTACTGGTGCAAATGTTTTTGCATAATCAATGCCCTCCTTTTGTGAATATCCATTTGCTACCAATCTGGATTTATATTTATCTATACTACCATATTCTTTTAGTTTATGTTTGTATATCCATTTACATCTTATGGGATTTTTATTTTCAGGCAATTCAGTCAATTCCCAAGTTTTGTTTTTCATTATAGAGTCATTTTCCTCCTCCATTGCTTTTCTCCACTCTTCATGTTCATTATCTTCATTAAAACTCATGGGTTCTATGACATTTAAAATATTACTCATCAGGGCATAATCTTTATACTTTTCAGGTGGATGAACATTGTTGGGTATGTGTTATATTGTTTACATGAGTCGTAGTGTCTGAGCGTCTGCGTCGGGCATGCAGGGGGGTTAGAGGGGGGCGGATCCCCCCGCGCGGGGGTTCGGGGGCAACGCCCCCGATTTTTTTTTTTTCGGGACGACATATTTCCGGGACCACATATTTTCGGGACCACATGATATTTAGGTGGTTTTTTCGGCACATGGTTTTTTGCCGATGGTTTTCTATTTCCGGTTAAGGAATTAGGCTTTTGGACTAATCCAGGTCATTGGGTTAGGGTTTTGGATGTTGCTGGCTCCTATATGTATATTGTATTGTAAACAATGTAACACAATGTATCAATATAATATATGCTGGTTTTCC
>JZKD02S0087150.1:0-11983 GCA_000966675.3 Picea glauca | reverse complement strand
AAGCTTCTATTAGGTCTTCTTACATCTGCCTTATTCTATTTTATTGAAAGGCCTTATTAATATTGACCTTTATTACATCTGAATATATTGTTCTACCTATGTGCTGGTTAGGACCCTAACATGTCCACCCCCTTAAAAACAACCTTGTCCTCAAGGCTTGAGATGAGGAAATTGTTGCAAAATGGTAGTTGGTTCCCAAGTGGCGTCTGCTAGAGTTGTATCATTCCACTGGACTAGCACTTCCTTGATGGTTCTCTGACATAGGCAATGCTCACACTGGTCCAAAACTTCTTCTGGTTGTATCCAAATGGATCCTTCTTCATCTAACTCTGGAAGGTTGGTTTGAATTTGGCACTTAGCTCCAATCACCTTCTTTAAGCATGAAACATGAAAAATAGGATGTAGCTTCGAATGGCTGGGCAAATCTAACTGATAGGCGACTTGTCCCACATGCTTGAGCATGGTATAAGGACCATAAAATTTGGGTGCTAGCTTCTGACAATGCTCGTCCTTGAGGGATGTTTACTTGTAAGGTTGCAGTCAAAGAAACACCTAATCCCCTTCTGCAAATTGATGTTTAGAGTGGCCTTGATCTGCTTGTTGCTTCATGCGATTATGTGCCATGACCAAATTCTCTTTGAGAGTACGGAGAATGGCCTCTCAAGATGTAAGTGTTAGGTCAGCTCTCTGGACCTTCGAGGCACCTGGTAAGTATGAGAGAACTGAAGGTGGCTTCTGTCCATATACTGCTTCAAAAGGAGTCATGTGTGTAGCTATATGGTATGAAGTGTTGTACCACCATTCAAACAGGGGTAACCATTGAGCCCACTGATTTTTATTTTCCGAGGCAAAACACCTCAAATATGTTTCCAAACACTTGTTGACAACTTCCTTTTGGCCATCAGTCTGGGGATGATAAGTTGTGCTGAGATGCAATTATGTTCCTTGTATCTTGAATAGTTCTTGCCAAAAATTGCTTGTAAAAGTTGGGTCGCGATCAGAAACAATAGAGTGCGGCATGCCATGAAGCTTGAAGACCTGATCCATGAATATTTGAGCCACTGTGGATGTTGTAAACGGTTGTTGAAGGGCACAAAAATGAGCATACTTGGAAAGGAGATCAACAAACACCATGATGATGGATTTATTTCCTGATTTGGGTAAGCTGGTAATAAAATCCATAGAGATATCCTTCCAAATAGTAGGTGGAATCGACAACGGTTGTAGTGTGTCTCACAATTGGACTGTTTCTCCCTTGTTGCGTTGACACACATCACATTCAGCTACAAAATTACGAATGTCCTGTTTCATACCATCCTAGAAAAAGGAACGTTTGACCCTATCATAGGTTTTGGTGAATTCGAAGTGCCCTTCTGTGGGTGTAGCAAGAAGCTCAGAAAGTACCGTGGATTTAAGCTTTGATTGTTTACTTAAATACAAACAGCCTTTGTATCGAAGTTCCTCATGGAGCCAAGAGTACCTTGGGGAATCTGGAGCATTGGACTGCAATTGTTGGATCAACTGTGAACTTTTGGTGTCTTGTAGCCATTCCTGGCGAACGGCTCGGAGCCAATCTGGTACAATGAATGAAAGAGAAAAAAGGGATCCTTCATCTTCATATTTTTGGGAAAGTGCATCCACAACCACATTGTATTTTCCTTTCTTATAAATGATCTCATAATCATATCCAAAGAGTTTAGTCACCCATTTTTGCTGTTCTGGGGAGGAAATGTGTTGTTCCAGAAAATACCTAAAGCTTTGATGGTCTGTCTTAATTTGGAACCATTGCCTCAATAGATAAGGACACCACCGATCCATGACATGCAGAATAGGCAACATTTACTTTTCATAGATGGATTTGCCCATATTTATTTCAGATAGTTGCTTGCTGGTAAAGGCCAAAGGTCGACCCTCTTGCATAAGGACAACACCAATTCTTTTCCCTGAGGAATCACATTCCAACACAAAGGTCTTTGTGAAATCGGGAAGGGCGAGGACTGTAGTGGTGCACATGGTCATCTTCAATGTTTGAAAAGCTTGAGCAGCGGCTGGAGTCCAAGTGAAAGAGTTCTTGTGATAATACCCTGTTAAGCCTAGAAATCCACACAATCTATTAAGAGTCTTTGGGTGAGGCCAGTCTTGCATAGCTTCAATCTTTTTAGGATCCACTCTGACTCCATATTTTCCAACCAGATGACCCAGGTATTCTACTTCTGAGGCACAAAAAGCACATTTAGACTGTTTCAAGAAAAGTTGGTGCTGAGAGAGTAGATGGAGAACTCGATCCACATGAGCAAGATGGTCTGTCTAGGTTTTACTATAGATGAGGATATCATCAAAGAAAACTAAGACAAAATGGCAGAGAAAAGGATGGAAGACATGATTCATGAGGCTTTGGAAGGTGCAAGGGGCATTACACAAGCCAAAGGGCATGAACAAAAACTCATAGTGGCCCTAATGAGTTCTAAAGGTAGTCTTGGGAATATCTGCCTCTTTCATATGTATCTGGTGGTAGCCCGAATGAAGATCAAGTTTAGTGAAGAATTGGGCACCACTCAATTCATCCAAAAGGTCATCAATGACAGGAATGGGGAATTTGTCTTTGATGGTAAGTTTGTTGAGGGCACGAAAGTCAGGACATATTCGCCAAGAACCTTCCTTCTTCAGGACCATGACTAGAGGAGACGAATAGGGGCTCATACTAGGGTGGATAATGCTTGCATTAAGGAGTTCCTGGACCATTTTCTCAATTTCATTTTTTTGGGAAAAGGGGTGACGATATGGAAGAATATTGGGAGGAAGGCTTCCTGGTACAAGGGGAATGGAATGATCATGAACACCACGTGAAGGAGGGAGGCCTTGGGGAGTGGAAAAGATCAATTTATGTTTAGAAAGGATGACTTGGAGGTCTTGAGGTATAGAAGGTGTCTATGTTGCTTGTATGGCATGGAGTTGGGTGATAACACCAGAATTACCCTTGTTGAGCATCTTTTCCATGCAATGGGAACTAATGATCTCAGGTGAATCTGCGATAATTCCTTGGAACTTATATTGGTGGCCCTCTTGGTCGAATTGCATGGTTAAGTCTTTAAAATCCATGAGAATGGGACCCAAAGTCCTTAGCTAGTCTGCACCCAACACAATATCACAACCTCCCATGTCAATAGCAAACATATGGGACTTCAGGTGGTAGTCACCAATTTGGAGACACACATTTTCACAACACCCTCCACATTTCATGGAACCACCATTGGAAATCATGATTTGGAAATTATTGACGACATGGATGTAGCAATGAGTTTCTTGGGCAATGCACTGATGAATAAAATTATGGGTGTTGCCACTATCAACCAGAATGATGATCTTCCGATGCTTGATGTAACCGATTAGCTTGAGGGCTTGGGGAGCGGAGAAGCCAGTGAGAGCATTGAGGGAAATGATTGGTTCTACTTCGGGAGGGTCTGAGGGAGGAGTTATGTCAATGGATTCAGGTGATTCAGACATAGAGGGAGTTTCTTCATCTTCTTCCAAAATCTCCTCAGAGATGGCCATAAAAAGATTTTGTTCTTTACACTTGTGGCCCGGGAAATATTTGTCATCATAGTTATAACAAAGGCCTTTGAGTTGGCGTTCAACCATTTCAGCCTGGGTCAATTTCTAGATCTTTAGTGGAGCAGAGGGAGTAGTGGGATTTACTAGTTTAGGGAGAGGGATGAAGGAGGGTTTTTGGTTTTGAGAAGATACAACCTGTTGTGCTTCTTGCTCTCTTTTGGCAGCCTCGACCCAACTCTCAAGCTGAGCCATGAGGACATGGGCCCAAATTTCATCCTTGAGGCCACTGATAAAACAGTCTCGGAAAAAGGCATCAGACATGCCCTTTGTTCTAAAATCCATGCCCTCAAAGGCAACTATAAATTCTTCCACTGTTCCTAATTGTTTCAGCTTTGTAAAATGGCCCAAATGGTTGGTGTCAGTGTCAAAGCATTCATTAACCTCTGCCACAAATTACGTCCAAGCAATATACCCTTGACGAGAATTTTTTCTCCATTGCCACCATTGCCAATGTTCTTGATATAAATGGAGAACACCATACTGGAGTTTGGCCAAGTCATATGTAATGTTGTATAAGGAGAAGTAATGTTCCATTTGGGTTACCCAACTAGTGGGGTCCGAGCCATCAAATTTGGTCACATCCACCCGTGGAAGGCGTAGGTCACGTTGAAAGCGATGGTTCTGCAAGGTATGGGAATGAGAGGAATGGTCACCTTTAGTATGTGAGGGTGAGGAAGAGGAAGGGTTGTCTGTAGGGATATGTAGTTTGGTGTAGAGTACCGAAAAGACTGATTCAAGTTGGGTGGTGAGGTCTTGTTTGATTTCTCCCATTGAGGACTTCATGGTTGTATTGATAGTGGTGATATTGGCACTGAGTTGTTTCACTTCTTGTTGGGTGTCAATGAGACCAGACTGCAAGGTGTTGAAGTGAGCTTCCAAGTCTTGGCTACGAGTATGGGCCATGAGGATGGGGGAACTAAAAAGGGGTGGGCGGGGTAAAAATTTTTTTCCTAAAAAATGATATGGATGAATGTGATAAGGGCGAAGATATGAATCCAATAGAATAGGGCTGAAATAATGGTGAACAATTTTCCAGAGTAGTTTTTTTTTTACGTCTAGTCTGAAGAATACTGCAGAGAGGAAATGCCTAAATGCTTAACCAGAAATAAATGTGTATTTACTTGGCAACTCAAACATAGTTGTGTGGCAATAGATATTGTCTTTTTTAATTTGTTTATGTTTCTCTCCCCAAGGGTTAGGTATTCAAGGGTTTTCCTTGTGCTATATCTTTCTGATATACATGTGGGGTCCAACAGTAGTACTCAACCCAATATCTCAGGGAACTAACTAAGGAGGATAGACCGTACCCTTAGTCGTACTACCCGACAACCTAGGTACTAGAGAGTATCTTCCCGAGTGTTATTATCGGTGACACTATAGCAGTCAGGCAGTCAATCGGTTTATCTAAAGAGGGCTTCAGGTAATCTAGGTCGATCCGTACACAGGTGTTGTCTGATGAGCTACCACTCAAATGGGTACCAACAGGCATTACAAGGGTGGCAAACAAATGTGTGCTTAAGTATCACTTGCATTTCCTGCATGTATGAATCCCTCAACTGCGGGTTTATGCACGTAACGACAAATCTCCATGGCTTAAAGACACCGGAATATGTCTCTACCCTGAAAAAAATTTAACCCACACTTTCTGCCGAGGAAAGTGCTTTGATACCACTTGTAATATACCAGATATAAAATGTATGCAGAACAAAAATAAAATGCTAGTAATGGAAAAATAACAACAATATATCCAAAACATTCACAACATTAACACTGAAATGATATAAGGATAACAACAGAAATAACACTTCGAATCTGAAAGAAATGTTCACGAGCCTCTTCAACGGGGCAACCTCTAGTTGAGCATATCTCTATTACAATAATATCCAAGCTAGGGTTCTCATACCCTCGACTCCTATTTATAGTAAAAAGAAGCATCTAGAGGAAGATCCTTCTAGAAGAAGACGCTTCTATTAGGTCATATTACATCTGCCTTATTTTATTTTATTGAAAGGCCTTATTAATATTGACCTTTATTACATCTGAATATATTGTTCTACCTATGTGTGGGTTAGGACCCTAACATCTAACGCTTGAGATCTGTCCTCCATCTCCGTGCTCCTCCTGTCTGAATTCAGATCTGACGACCATTAGGAATTCAGAATGGGTGATCCAACAATCATTATCGCTTCTCCTCCCAAGATTCTTTTTCCTGTGTGTTCTTGCCACCAATGACAAGGGCATTGTTCCTGTGAACATGCCAATAGATATAGGAGAAAAAGTGTCAAACATTCATCTTGTAACAATTTCCCTAAATGGAATGCTAGAGTACTACCAAATGTTTATAACATGCCTTGTAGTGAGAGAGAAAGATCCTACCTTTGAGGAATTGACAAGTATATTGTTGCAAAAAGAAGAGAGGCACATGAATTTGAAGCCGAATTTGAAGCCTCAGAATTCAGATTTAGCACTATGGACAAAGAAGAGATTCCCTAAAGGGAAACCAACAGAAGGAGGTAGAGAAGGAATTTCATTTCAGAGGAAGTCATTTCCAAAGCCAAATCAAGGTATGCCATTTAATAGAAATTAACCTAAGTGTTTCTATTGTGGTAGGACTGGGCATATTGCCAAATAATGTTATAAGAAGAAAAATGATGAGGCTAGGAATAAAAATAGAAAACATTTAGGACATTTTGCAGAAGAAAACCCGAATTTTGATTCAAAAGATCTCAGATTGTTTGTGTCTAACGCTGCACTGTCTGTTGAAACTGATGATGTTGGCGCATGACTTGTTGATTCTGGAGCTTCAATTCATATGACATGTAACAATAATTGGTATATAAACTTTAAAGAAACACTAAATCGTGCCCATATTTATCTTGGAGATGATCATTCTTATCAAATCAAGGCATATGCAGATATTCCAGTAACACTTCCAAATGGTACTGTTAGACACATTCACAATGTTGTGTATGTCCCTGGGATAAAGAAAAACTTGATTTTTGTGTCGACCATTACAGATTAGAATTTGAAGGTTGAATTCTTCAAGACACATTGTATAGTGAAGGACTTGCAGGATCATTACAAAATTGTTGCCTGAGGAGTTAGAGTTGGAGGTATGTACAAACTTGATGTCACCAGCAAGAATCATCAAGCATTGACTTCTGCAACTATGCCTACAGAAACTCTTTGGCACCAAAGGTATGGTCACATTATTTTTCACAATTTGTTGTTATTACAAAAATAAAGTATGGTTGAAGGAATCCCTATGTTGAAGAATGAGTATGCTTCTTGTGAAGGTTGTGCATTAGGAAAGATGCACATAGATGAATTCCCATCTAGTTTTGATAGGAGAAAGAAATATATATTATAACTTATACATACTGATGTTTGTGGACCAATGTAGACGAGGTCCTTAGGTAGTGCTTATTATTTTTTGTTATTTATTGATGACTACATAAGATGCACATGGGTTTATTTCCTTAGGAAAAGGAGTGATGTTTTTGAATACTTCAAGGAATTTAAAAACATGGTGAAGAAGCAAATAGGAAAGTCCATCAAATCCTCCACTCAGATCAAGGAGGAGAGTACAGATTAGGGAACTTCATCAAGTATTACAAAGATCATGGAATACTACAACAATTTACAATACCCCACAATCGACAACAGAACGAAGTTGCAGAAAGGAAAAACATAACTATGGTGGAGTGTGCATGAAGTATGATGAAAGGTAAGAACATGTCAAATGATTTTTAGGATGAGGCCATTAACACTATTGTTTATTTAAAGAATAGAAGTCCAACAAGGTGTATTGATAATAAAACTCCTTTCAAAACCTTGTATAATTCTAAAACAGTAGTTAGTAATTTGAGTATTTTTGGGTGTAAAGATTTTGCACATATTCCAAAGGAGAACAGGAAGAAGCTTGGTGCTAAATCTCTCAAATGTATTTTTATATGGTACTGTTCAAAATTTAAAGCATGTAAATTGTTTGATCCATCTACTCACAAAGTGTTTGCAGGTAGAGATGTAATTTTTCATGAGAAAACAGAAGGAAATAATGAAGACAACACTCATGAAGGATGGCATGTACTTCTTGAATATGAAGAGGTCAAAGAAGAGAAACACCAACAGGAAAAGGAACCTAGTGACATGGATACATCCAACAGTGAAGAAGAATCTTTACAAAACAAAGAAGAAGTTACTAGCCAATTGAGAAGATCTTCACGACAGGTTTNGATGAAGGAGGGTTTTTGGTTTTGAGAAGATACAACCTGTTGTGCTTCTTGCTCTCTTTTGGCAGCCTCGACCCAACTCTCAAGCTGAGCCATGAGGACATGGGCCCAAATTTCATCCTTGAGGCCACTGATAAAACAGTCTCGGAAAAAGGCATCAGACATGCCCTTTGTTCTAAAATCCATGCCCTCAAAGGCAACTATAAATTCTTCCACTGTTCCTAATTGTTTCAGCTTTGTAAAATGGCCCAAATGGTTGGTGTCAGTGTCAAAGCATTCATTAACCTCTGCCACAAATTACGTCCAAGCAATATACCCTTGACGAGAATTTTTTCTCCATTGCCACCATTGCCAATGTTCTTGATATAAATGGAGAACACCATACTGGAGTTTGGCCAAGTCATATGTAATGTTGTATAAGGAGAAGTAATGTTCCATTTGGGTTACCCAACTAGTGGGGTCCGAGCCATCAAATTTGGTCACATCCACCCGTGGAAGGCGTAGGTCACGTTGAAAGYGATGGTTCTGCAAGGTATGGGAATGAGAGGAATGGTCACCTTTAGTATGTGAGGGTGAGGAAGAGGAAGGGTTGTCTGTAGGGATATGTAGTTTGGTGTAGAGTACCGAAAAGACTGATTCAAGTTGGGTGGTGAGGTCTTGTTTGATTTCTCCCATTGATGACTTCATGGTTGTATTGATAGTGGTGATATTGGCATTGAGTTGTTTCACTTCTTGTTGGGTGTCAATGAGACCAGACTACAAGGTGTTGAAGTGAGCTTCCAAGTCTTGGCTATGAGTATGGGCCATGAGGATGGGGGAACTGAAAAGGGGTGGGCGGGGTAAAAACATTTTTCCGAAAAAATGATATGGATGAATGTGATAAGGGCGAAGATATGAATCCAATAGAATAGGGCTGAAATAATGGTGAACAATTTTCCAGAGTAGTTTTTTTTTTTACGTCTAGTCTGAAGAATACTGCAGAGAGGAAATGCCTAAATGCTTAACCAGAAATAAATGTGTATTTACTTGGCAACTCGAACATAGTTGTGTGGCAATAGATCTTGTCTTTTTTAATTTGTTTATGTTTATCTCCCCAAGGGTTAGGTATTCAAGGGTTTGCCTTGTGCTATATCTTTCTGATATACATGTGGGGTCCAACAGTAGTACTCAACCCAATATCTCAGGGCACTAACTAAGGAGGATAGACCGTACCCTTAGTCGTACTACCCGAAAACCCAGGTACTAGAGAGTATCTTCCCGAGTGTTATTATCGGTGACACTATAGAAGTCAGGCAATCGATCGGTTTATCTAAAGAGGGCTTCAGGTAATCTAGGCCGATCCGTACACAGGTGTTGTCTGATGAGCTACCACTCAAAGGGGTGCCAACAGGCATTACAAGGGTGGCAAACAAATGTGTGCTTAAGTATCACTTGCATTTCCTGCATGTATGAATCCCTCAACTGCGGGTTTATGCACGTAACGGCAAATCTCCATGGCTTAAAGACACCAGAATATGTCTCTACCCTGAAAAAAATTTAACCCACACTTTCTGCCGAGGAAAGTGCTTTGATACCACTTGTAATATACCAGATATAAAATGTATGCAGAAAAAAAATAAAATGCTAGTAATGGAAAAATAACAACAATATATCCAAAACATTCACAACATTAACACTGAAATGATATAAGAATAACAACAGAAATAACACTTCGAATCTGAAAGCAATGTTCACGAGCCTCTTCAAGGGGGAAACCTCTAGTTGAGCATATCTCTATTACAATAATATCCAAGCTAGGGTTCTCATACCCTCGACTCCTATTTATAGTAAAAAGAAGCATCTAGAGGAAGATCCTTCTAGAAGCAGACGCTTCTATTAGGTCATATTACATCTGCCTTATTCTATTTTATTGAAAGGCCTTATTAATATTGACCTTTATTACATCTGAATATATTGTTCTACCTATGTGTGGGTTAGGACCCTAACATCTAACGCTTGAGATCTGTCCTCCATCTCCGTGCTCCTCCTGTCTGAATTCAGATCTGACGACCATTAGGAATTCAGAATGGGTGATCCAACAATCATTATCGCTTCTCCTCCCAAGATTCTTTTTCCTGTGTGTTCTTGCCACCAATGACAAGGGCATTGTTCCTGTGAACATGCCAATAGATATAGGAGAAAAAGTGTCAAACATTCATCTTGTAACAATTTCCCTAAATGGAATGCTAGAGTACTACCAAATGTTTATAACATGCCTTGTAGTGAGAGAGAAAGATCCTACCTTTGAGGAATTGACAAGTATATTGTTGCAAAAAGAAGAGAGGCACATGAATTTGAAGCCGAATTTGAAGCCTCAGAATTCAGATTTAGCACTATGGACAAAGAAGAGATTCCCTAAAGGGAAACCAACAGAAGGAGGTAGAGAAGGAATTTCATTTCAGAGGAAGTCATTTCCAAAGCCAAATCAAGGTATGCCATTTAATAGAAATTAACCTAAGTGTTTCTATTGTGGTAGGACTGGGCATATTGCCAAATAATGTTATAAGAAGAAAAATGATGAGGCTAGGAATAAAAATAGAAAACATTTAGGACATTTTGCAGAAGAAAACCCGAATTTTGATTCAAAAGATCTCAGATTGTTTGTGTCTAACGCTGCACTGTCTGTTGAAACTGATGATGTTGGCGCATGACTTGTTGATTCTGGAGCTTCAATTCATATGACATGTAACAATAATTGGTATATAAACTTTAAAGAAACACTAAATCGTGCCCATATTTATCTTGGAGATGATCATTCTTATCAAATCAAGGCATATGCAGATATTCCAGTAACACTTCCAAATGGTACTGTTAGACACATTCACAATGTTGTGTATGTCCCTGGGATAAAGAAAAACTTGATTTTTGTGTCGACCATTACAGATTAGAATTTGAAGGTTGAATTCTTCAAGACACATTGTATAGTGAAGGACTTGCAGGATCATTACAAAATTGTTGCCTGAGGAGTTAGAGTTGGAGGTATGTACAAACTTGATGTCACCAGCAAGAATCATCAAGCATTGACTTCTGCAACTATGCCTACAGAAACTCTTTGGCACCAAAGGTATGGTCACATTATTTTTCACAATTTGTTGTTATTACAAAAATAAAGTATGGTTGAAGGAATCCCTATGTTGAAGAATGAGTATGCTTCTTGTGAAGGTTGTGCATTAGGAAAGATGCACATAGATGAATTCCCATCTAGTTTTGATAGGAGAAAGAAATATATATTATAACTTATACATACTGATGTTTGTGGACCAATGTAGACGAGGTCCTTAGGTAGTGCTTATTATTTTTTGTTATTTATTGATGACTACATAAGATGCACATGGGTTTATTTCCTTAGGAAAAGGAGTGATGTTTTTGAATACTTCAAGGAATTTAAAAACATGGTGAAGAAGCAAATAGGAAAGTCCATCAAATCCTCCACTCAGATCAAGGAGGAGAGTACAGATTAGGGAACTTCATCAAGTATTACAAAGATCATGGAATACTACAACAATTTACAATACCCCACAATCGACAACAGAACGAAGTTGCAGAAAGGAAAAACATAACTATGGTGGAGTGTGCATGAAGTATGATGAAAGGTAAGAACATGTCAAATGATTTTTAGGATGAGGCCATTAACACTATTGTTTATTTAAAGAATAGAAGTCCAACAAGGTGTATTGATAATAAAACTCCTTTCAAAACCTTGTATAATTCTAAAACAGTAGTTAGTAATTTGAGTATTTTTGGGTGTAAAGATTTTGCACATATTCCAAAGGAGAACAGGAAGAAGCTTGGTGCTAAATCTCTCAAATGTATTTTTATATGGTACTGTTCAAAATTTAAAGCATGTAAATTGTTTGATCCATCTACTCACAAAGTGTTTGCAGGTAGAGATGTAATTTTTCATGAGAAAACAGAAGGAAATAATGAAGACAACACTCATGAAGGATGGCATGTACTTCTTGAATATGAAGAGGTCAAAGAAGAGAAACACCAACAGGAAAAGGAACCTAGTGACATGGATACATCCAACAGTGAAGAAGAATCTTTACAAAACAAAGAAGAAGTTACTAGCCAATTGAGAAGATCTTCACGACAGGTTT